>SNQJ01S0018933.1:0-12361 GCA_010110895.2 Picea sitchensis
AAGTCTCCAAATCTTATATAATGAGAGATTTCTATGGAGGAGGGGGAAATGGAGATTGAGAATTATACCAAACTTATGATCTCATGAGTGGTATTGAAAGGAGATGGAAAGAATTGTGAAGCATCTAAGTTATGATCTCATGAGGAAGATGTCATTTGGAGCATCAACATTCTGTGTGTGAACTGTTTAAGCAAGGGTTTGGACAAGGAGAGCTTGGTGAAGCTGTTGCACTACATCCATGGTTGTAAGTANATCAATGCTTGGCCCGTTTCTTTCAAACTTGTACTTGTTCCATATAAGTTTGTCTACAGTAGATGGATCTATGTTTTAGCTAATCTCAGTAGAGTAGGAATTTGTTTGTGCTTTTGTTTGTCTTGCAAGATCTACCGAGGAGCTCAAGATCAAAGCACATCCTGGACCTTGCAGGGACAAATGACGTTCATAAGGTACATGCTTTCCTCCTTCTCTTTTGTTCATCAGCTTGATTAGATCTAAAAGGATGTCAGTGTCCATGTTAAGCACCTTTTGTCTTAGAGTTAAGGGTCTAGCTCTCAAGAGGATATCTACCTATCTGCAGGGAGATTTTCCTACAACACCTATACCTAGACATTGCCTTGTCATACCTTTCCTTGTCATGCCTTGTCTTGACATGGTATAGATCATGGTCTATGTCATGGTATAGGTAATGGTAATTTTGTAGGCCTAGGTCTAGGTCATGATTTAGGTCTATGTCTAGGTATATGTCATGGTTATGGTTTAGTCTAGCTTTATTGCCAACATGTCCTTGAATGACTTGAAGAGGTGAGTTTCAATTCGTGATAAGACTCAAACGAGGAATCCGATGGATGAATCATCAGTTGCATTGGATCTGGGGAATTGAGTTTTAACTAGTGGTGCCCCTTTTCTATGATTCCATTGCCCGAAAAAGCATTTGTTGGAGGATCTCTGGGACTAAGATTTTTCTCAATGAGGTATAGTGCAATTTATGAAGAAGAGATCGATTTTAAAGAACATGATGTCGGGCGATTGTGGGTAGTATGGTCACATGGGCATTCTCTAAAGAGACATGTGGGAGCTTATAGAACTCCGTTATGCTACTTGGTTTGTATTTTATTCCCACAGACCAAATTTCCAACATGTCCCTGAATGACTTGAGGTGGCAAGTTGCAACTCGCAATAAAATTTAAACTATGACTCGGATGGATGAAACGTTGGTTGAATTAGATCTAGGGCACCGATTTTCAACTAGTGGGGCCCCTCCACTTTCATTCCTTTTCCCGGAAAAACATTTTTTGGAGGATTTATGGGACTATGGTTTTTTTCAATGAGGCATAGTGCAATTTCTAAAAAAGAGGTCAATTTTCAAGAACATTGTGCTGGGAAATTGTGAGTAGTGTGGTCACATGGGCCTTGGCCAAATAGGCGTGCAAGAGCTTACGAAAATTTCTTATCCTGATCATTTTAAATTTCATGCCCCTCGAAACAAATTGCTAACATGTCCATGAATGGCTTGAGGAGGTGAGTTGCAACTCGAAATAAAACTCAAAATGCGACTCGAATGGAAGAATTGTCGGTTTCATTGGATTTAGGGCACCAAGTTTCAACTAGTGGGGCCCCTCTAGTGTCTTTCCATTGCCCCAAAAAAAGTTTGTTGGAGGATATTTGGAACTAGGGTATTGCTCAATGGGGCATAGTGCAATTTCTGAACAAGAGGTCAATTTTCAAGAACACAGTGTCAGGAAATTGTGGGTAGCATGGTCACATGGGCCTTGGCGAAACAGACATGTGGGAGCTTACGAAACTTCGTTATGCTGGTCAGTTTTGATTTTATGACCCCAAACCAAATTTCCAACATGTCCCTAAACGATTTAAGGAGGCGAGTTGCAAATCATGATAAAACTCAAATTGAGACTGGGATGGATGAAGTTTTGGTTGCATTGGATCCGAGGCACTGGGTTTCAGCTAGTGGGGCCTCTTCTCTATCATTTTGTTTCCAGGGAAAGAATTTGTTAAAGGATCTCAAACACTAGGGTTTTTCTCCATGAGGCATAGTGCAATTTATGAACAAGACAATTTTCAAGAACACTGTGTCGGGTGATTGTGTGTAGCATGGTCACATAGGCCTTGGAAAAAAAAACATGCGACAGCTTACAAAAATATGTTATGCTGCTCATTTTGGATTTTATGCCCCCAAACAAAATTACCAACATGTCCTTGAATGGATTGAGGAGGTGAGTTGCAACTCATGATAAAATGAAAGCCATGACTCAGATGGATGAACTGTTAGTTTCATTAGATCTGGGACACCAGGTTTCAACTAGTGAGGCCCCTCCATTGTCATTTTGTTGCTCGGAAAAATGTTTGTTGGAGGATCTCTAGGACTAGGGTTTTGCTCAATGAGGCATAGTGTAATTTGTGAACAAGAGGTCGATTTTCAAGAGCACCGTGTTGAGTGATTGTGGGTAGTGTGTTTTCATGGGACTTGGAAAAATAGACACATGGGACCTTATGGAACTTTGTTATGCTACTCAGTTTGGATTTTATGACTTTAGACCAAATTTCTAACATGTCCCTGAATGACTTGAGGATTCAAGTTGGAAATCGTGATAAAACTAAAATTGGGACTTGGATGGATGCATCGATGGTTGCATTGGATATGAGGCACTATGTTTCAGTTAGTGGGGCCCCTCTACCATCATTCAATTTCCCAGAAAAGCATTTGTTGGAGGATATTTGGCACTAGGGTTTTGCTCAATGAGGCATCATCCAATTTATGAACAAGAGGTCTATTTTCAAGAACACTGTGTCAAGAGATTGTGAGTAGCATGGTCATGTGGACCTTGGAAAAATAAACATGCGGGAGCTTACAAAACTCTTTTATGATGTTCGGTTTCAATTTTATGCCCCCATAACAAATCTCTAACATGTCTCTGAATGACTTGAGGAGGCGAGTTGCAACTCACGATAAAAATCAAACTGAGATTTGGATGGGAAAAATGTTAGTTCCATTGGATGCAAGGCACTAGGTTTTAACTAGTGGGGCCCCTCTGCTATCATTCTATTTTCCTGAAAAAGAATTTGTTGGAGGATCTACGACACTAGGGTTTTTCTCAGTGCTTATTACATACATTTAACAATTTAACACCTTGTAAGGCTATAAATGGCATGTCATGGAAAGAAAAGGAATGGAAAGGAATGGAATGGAAAAGGAATGGATATGAATGGCATGGAAAGGAAAGGAAAGGCATGGCATTGAATTGAAAGGAAAGGCAAGGCGTGGAAATATTTAATATGGCAAGCAATGACATGGCATGGAAAGGAAAGGCATGGGATGGCACGACAAGAAAATGAAAGGAATGACATCACATGTCATGGCAAGGAGAGGCATGGAAAGGAAAGGAATGGCTTGGAAAGGAAAGGAAAGGCAAGGCATGGCAAGGTAAGGAAAGGAATGACATGGCAAGGTATGGCAAGGAAAGGTAATGCAAAGCATGGCATGACATGGCATGGAAAGGAAATTTATGGCATGAAAAGGTATGGCATGGTATGCAATGACCTGGAAATTCAAGGAATGCCATTGCATGGCATGGAAAGTGAAGGCAAGGAAAGGCAAGGCATGGCATGTCATGGCACAACATGGAAAGGCAAGGCATGGCATGTCATGGCACAACATGGAAAGGCAAGGCATGGCATGTCATGGAACAACATGGAAAGGCAAGGCATGGAAATACATGACATGGAAAAGAAAAGAAAGGCATGGCATGGAAAGTGAAGGCAAGGAAAGGAAAGGCATGAAATGTCATGGCACAACATGGAAAGGCAAGGCATGGAAATACATGACATGGAAAGGAAATAAAAGGCATGGCAAGGAAAGATATGGCATGTCAAGGGAAGGCATGAAAATATTTGGCATGGCAAGGCATGTCATGGCATGGCATGGAAAGGTAAGGCATGCCATGACATGGAAAGTAAAGGCATGGCATGGCATGGAAAGGAAAGGAAAGGAAAGGCATGGTAAGGAAAGGCATGGCATGACATGGAAAGGAAAGACAATGGAAGGCATGGCATGGAATGACATGGTGAGGCAAGACATGGTATGGAAAGGAAAGGAATGTCATGGCATGGAATGGAAATTGAAGGAAATACATGGAATTACATGGCATGGAAAGGCATGGCATGACATGGAAAGGCAAGGCATAGCATGGTATGTCACGACAAGAAATGGCATGGAAAGGCAAGGCATGGAAAGATTTGACATGGAAAGGGATGGCATGTCATGACATGGTAAGGCATGGAAATACAAGGTTTGACATGGCTTGGAAAGGAAAGGCAAGACAAGGAATGGCACATCAAGGAAAGGGAATGCATGGCATGTCATGTAAAGGCAATGAATGGCTTGGCAATGCAAGGCAATGCAAGGCAAGGAAAGGCATGGAAATGAAAGGAAAGGAAAGGCATGGCATGACATGGAAAGGAAATGCAATGCAAGGCATGACATGTCATGGAAAGGAAAGGAAATTCATGGCATGGCATGGCATGGTGTGGCATGGAAAGGAAATTCATTGAAAGGAAAGACATGGAATGGAAAGGAAAGGCATGACATGGCATACCAAGGAAAGGAATGTCAAGGAATGGTGTTGCTGAACAAGGGGTAGACCCAGGGTTAATCATTCAAATACCAACAAAACCCTTTGACATTGGCCCTTTTAACATCACCTGTAGAGAAAGTGAAGTCTCACCCAAGGCATCTAGAGGGGCTATAGGAAAAAAGGTTATATAGAACTAAGGGGAAGCGAGGCATTCAACCTCTCAATTACTCATGTGCATATTTTTAATTACTTAACAGTTACTCAACATTCAACCTATTCTGATCATGACATTCTCTCATTAAATATTCATTCAGTTATTAGATACTTCAGTGCATGACATTATAACATCATAAGTAAACAATATATTGACACCATAACATTAGACATCATAACGTGCAAAGAGAATACATCACAACAAACAAATTTACATGGTTCACCCAACTTGGGATACGTCCACAAAGACTGGCTTCTTATATTATTTATTGATAGTTCTCTTACAACTGTGCACTCCGTTAAAAAATATGCAATATCTTTACCAAACCTACCTAGACATTATGCTGCAGAGCGAGTTCACTCCTGAGTCATACCTCATATTTCTTCATTTTTTCAACTCCTTTACCCAAAAATCACTAGAAAACACACATCATCTCTCTTCCTTTTAAATATTTATACATAAAACTAGGGATAATCTCATTACAAAAGTGGAAAAGTGTCCCTCAGAAACCCATTAAAAAAGTGGAAATATTGTCCACCAAAAACATGTTACAAAAGTGGACTAAGTGTCCCCAAAACCCAATGGTTTATAATCGTTTTCTGCCTTTTGCACGTTTCTATGTCACACATCCTTTTGTCATGCTCTCTAACTCCTTAGAGTTCTCTCTCCTTGTGCACTCTAGTCCATATTCTAATTTCCTTTTACCCTTCAACTTACTTTTGGTCCAGATCCCAAAAATTGTTCAAAATGCATCTCCAACAGGCCCCCAACACTCACTTGTGGCTCGTCTAGAGCTAGTCAGGCATATTTATAGTATTCCATGAATGCGTCGAAGGTCACCTTGACTGTTGCAGCCTTCTCCTTGACCTCTAGTTCCTTTTGAAATATTTAATCTACTTTTTTAGTGGTCAAGTGAGACTTCACCTTCTTGACACCTTTGTCAACTGCCTGTTTAATGATTCCTTGAGTCACTATGAGGGTTGTTGTCACTCTGTATGCTTCTTCCTATAAAATTTCTATCTGTTGCGTGTAGGCCAGATGCTCCACCCTAAGACGACTCATTTATGAATACATATTTTGGTTCTCGTTCATCATAGTGACCACCTTTGCTGGTAGAAATGTTCCCGTTGCTTATTGTAATTTCTACACTTTTCCCTGCGTAGTCTATATATTCTGACTTATCTCCTGTTGTACCCTGTCTTCATTCAATTGTTTCCAAACACCCATAGTTTTAGTATATAGTTGTGTGCACTCTACTTATAAATTCTTTATACTTTCCACCATTGTTGTCACACTTTCCTTCCTCATCTCCCTCTCTTCAAGTGGCATACTTGGTGTCACGTGTGCTTCTAGATCCACTATGTGTGTGGAGAAGCCCTGAATGGATTCACTTATCTTTGTGACCTAATGTTCCATAAGGGCCTCCTTCTCAACTTGAACCTATGGGAGTTCTTGATACATGCACTTGAATTCCTTTTACATTTGTTCTACTTTCTGCATGACCTCATCGTGCTCTTTCTTCACTTTGATGTACTCTGTTTTTAATGCAACATTATTGGTTGTAATATTTACTAGCTCATTGAATGTCTTCTCGGTGTGCATGTTCATCTCTTGTGTTGCACTCATCTGTAGCTCATGCAACACATCCATTGGTATTTGTGATAAAACTAGATCTATGTGACCTAATTTCTTGGACTACTCTTGCATATCAGTTGTGGGGAACTCAACTACCCATGTCACTAGCTTAATTAGCCTTCATTCTCTGACGACTACCAAAGACTGAGAGATTGTTGGTCCTACCTCTCCAGTATTGGTAATGTTGGTTGTTGGTTATTCCTTCGTTTTTTGGCTTGGTGTGATGTTTGGGGCTTCTAATAGTAGTTGCAATTATATCATTTGTTCCTGCACACAGTTTTTCATCTCTTTGTGTTGTTGTGTTACATGATGAAATGCATCATCAATGAATTCTTTTACTTGGTCACAGATCTTCTCCAAGTCTTCTTCTGTTAGTACCTGAATAACAACTTCCTTAACAACTTTGCACTTAGGCCATTGTTGTCCAAGTCTCCTTGTCATTGGATCTTTTCTCTTTCTGCCATTGCATGATGTTGGTGGTGGTGATGGCTCCTCTGGGCCATTCCCTTTGTCCAAGTCCTCTTCTTATTTTTATTCTTTCTCCTCATCAATTATGTATACGTTCGGGTTTGGATACCCTGATGGATCTGTCTCTATGGATGGAATCTTCCATTCATCGTCCCAATCGACCATGATTTTTTCCATCTCTTCTTTTGCCAGTCTATATTGTGTTGGAAACCACTGTTGGTTTGTGTCTTTCTTCGCCTGAATGTACATGTGGTGGCATCCTTCCTTAAAACATGCCACTTCCTTGTATGCCTCAACCACCTAAGGTAGTATGCACATGGTCCCCTCTATGTTGTCTTTGATAGTTTCCTTGTATATATAGAATGCGACATTAGTTTCCATTCAGAGCACCTTATGTGTATTGTACCAAATGTTCTGATGGCATGTGGATAAGAAAGGATTATCCTTCAGGCCAAAACACTAACTGTCGTCTGGCTCTCTCTAGGCTGATAATGCGATTAGGATTAATAATGAAGAGTAGTGAAATTATGTCCCCTTGTGCTATGCTTCCTTACAATCAATCAAGAATTGTTTCAACAAAAATGTTGTCGCGTTCATCTAGACACCCTCTACACATTGCTCTGTAGCTTCTATAACTATTGTTGGGACTCTATATATTCTACATTTCCTCAATATTTTATAGGATAATTCTTGTGTCACAAACCTTACAATCGGGTTGCATATGCTAGAGACATCCAAACCGTGTCATCCTGGGAATGTGTGAAACTTTTATTTCATGCTCTCAACGAGAGATTTCTCATCTTCTTATCGAAAAACATGGATGCAGGGTCCTGTCTCTATGATGGAAGATCTGTAATGCACACTATCAAATCAATATAAATGGATATTGTTCTGTCAAGCCACAGGTATCCTATGTGCAAACAAATTAGCATCATTATCACGCATGCATTGATCTATGCCACTGTCCAAAATGCGGTATGTTGAACAAGTTTCAAAGACCTTCTTTCGACAACCCAATAGCCCATACCTGTGGTTCGATGAAAATCATGTGGGTCTAAGAAAAACATTATTTCATTAGGAACTTACTAGGTTTGAGCTCTAGATACTTCTTTTCATTAGTGATATCATGGTCAATGTATTTCAGGGATGGTATCATACCTAACATATCCCCTTCTATTATGATGTCTTGTGGGATAGGTGGCTCAACTAATGGATACATGGACTATTTCTGTAAGTGGACGTGTGCCACTAATGGATTTCACAGTGGGATATAATCCCTAGGAAATCGTTCAGTTGAGGATGAAGCTTCCTATGTTTCTTTGACTACTGGTGGAATTGTAGTCTGGATGCGTAGTTTCATCAATACTAAGGCTGATGTTGTTGTTTCCTTAGGTGCCATCTTCCTTTGTGAAACTGTTTTTAAGTTCTACCTCATTCTGGAATTCTATTTGGGAATTTGGCTCTGTAACTTCGGCTCTTCGACTATGTAATATTTTACTCTATATGACAAAAAATAACCCTCGTTGGCCCTTGGTGTTCTTTTATACTTCATTCCTAGCTGTAGTTTCCTTTCACACCTAAATTATCTATCTAATCCACTAATGGTTGTCATTCATTACATGTTTTTATTTCTCCATCACTCTGTATCTTTGACAAATTCCTCATTCAATTTTTCAACTAATTAAGATATCCTACATTTAATGTTATGTGGTGCCACTACTTTGTCATCACGATAACTCTTTATTGCACGTCCCATAATGGGGTGTGTTAAATTATCTTATTTATCATATGCGTAGTCTCATCTATCTATGTAATCTCTTCATTCTGTGCAATCTTGTTTTCTTCATATGTGTTTCCTTCTATTTACTCTTTTTCTCATTTGCGATAGTTTCTTTCTCTTCCTCTTTACTTACTAACCTAAAATTCTCTTTCTTTGCAACTTTCTACCTCTTCCCTTAACTAGTTTCATACTTTTTCCTATTTTTCCTGGTTTTTCTTTCTTTTTTTGTCTTTTCCTTCCTATAGTACATTATGATACAATTTTAACTTGCGCAGTTCCTTTAGTGAGCAGAAGGACAACCATCCCTATAAATTTTAGGTCAGGTCTGGTTCACTAGTAGTCCTTCCATGACTTTTCCATCTAACTTATCTAACTAAATAACACCTACATCAATCACATATCCGATCACATATGGTCCTAGCCAATGTATCCTAAACTTTCCTAGGTGTTGTAAGAACTTGTTGTCATAAAGAAGTACTAGATCTCCTATCTGTAACTTCTTCTGCTTCATTTTTCTATTGTGCCATACCTTTTCCTGTGCTTTTTGTACTTGCTGATGGAATCCTACAATAAACCAATCTTCCTCTAATACTAGTAACTGTGATAGTATTTCTTCTACCGTGTCAAAATCCGTAAAGTGTGTTATTGCAAAAATGCACAAACTTGGTACAAGAAACTCCATGGGCATGATTGCTTCTTGACCATATATTAATTTAAAGGGTGTTTTTCATGTCAATTTCTTTCATGTATTTATGTAATCCCAAAGCACTACAGGGATCCTTAAATCCTAGTCATCTCTCCCTACATTGCGTACCTTGGTTAGTGCATTCTCTAGTACCTTGTCGAAGGCGTCCACAATTCCATTTTCTTATGGGTGATATGGAGTTCTCTTTTGATGTTGTATCTGGAACTCTTCTGTTAGTGCTACAATTGTCTTGTTAAAAAAGTGAGTCCCCTGGTCTCTCATAATTATTGTAGGACAACCAAATATTGTAACTATTTTCTCAAACAAGAACCGTGCAACTGTCTTCGTGCTGCAATTTGTGACCAATTCTTCTTCTACTCATACTTTCAAGTAGTTCGTCATGGTAATTATGTATGTATCTCTTATTCTTCTCGCTAGTGGGTTAATTGGTCCAACAAAATCCATTGCCCATTTGTCAAATTCTTACAAGGTAACTTGTGATTTCAAGGGCATCTCATCCCTTCATAATGGTATCCCTACTCTCTGGAAAATGTCATAGCTCTAACAACATTCCTGCATGTTCTTGTGGAGGGTAAGCCACCATAGCCCTGCACACAAGATCTGTGTCATCTCCTTTTTTGCATAATTTCCTCCTACATTTCCATTATGTGCTTATGCTAAAATCATGGGTATTTCATGTTCTATCATGAATCATCACAGTATCCCATCTATGCCTAACTTATATAAGTTTCCTACGATCAACTAATAATCGACTACTCCAGTAATTGTTTCTTCTAGGCTACTGTCATATCGGGTGGAGCCAATCATGTGCTCAAGTATTGGATAATTTCTACAAAATGGTCATCTACCATTTGGATTGAAAACAAATGTGCATCTAGTAAGCTATCATCTAGCTTACCTACATCTTCCCTTTTCAGCATATGCGACAAATAGTTTGGTCCTTCATTTATTTTTCCTAGTTTCACAATAACTTCAAAATCATATTCCTGAAACAAAAATAACCATCGACATATTCTCCCCCCCAACATTGCCTTGGTCACTAGAGATCTAAGTGCATAATGTTCTGTATACATATTGAAGTGGGATTCCAAAAAATAATGCCTAAACTTCTGTAAAGCATACACCATTTCCAAGACTTCCCTTTCAATTGTCATGTATTGTTTCTCAGCAGTTGACAACTTCTTGATAGAAAGAAATAAGATGATATAATTCTCCCTCCCTAGGCTGGGCTAATACTGTGTCGAGCATTATCGATCATGCATCCACATGGATGTGAAACTCTTTCTGCCAATTTTGGGAATACTAGAATGGGCATGGTTACTAACTTCTATTTCAATACACCCAAATCCTTGTGACAATATTTGTTCCACTGAAACTTAGCTTCTTTATTCAATAACTTATCCATTGGGGTTGTAATATATGCATAGACTTTAATAAATTTCCGGTAGTATCCTATATGGCCCAAAGTTGTTCTCATCTGTTGTACTAATTCAGGTGGTGGAAAATCAACAATTACCGCGATCTTGGTCGGAACAACTAACAAACCTTGCTTGCATACCACATGACTTGGAAGTATCCCAAATGGTGCATAGAAAATACATTTCTTAAAATTTAATGAAAAAATAATATTTCCTACATCTATCAAGAATCAGCCTTAGAGTTTCTATGTGATATTTCAACAGGCTAAAGACAGTCCAATCATCTAGGTACACTTCAAGAAACTGAGGAAAAAACTCCTTAGAGGCTACGTCAACCACTCTAGAAGAAACAACAAGTGCATTATTTAATCCAAATGACATCATTATGTACTAGTAGATTGCCCATTCCATCTCAAAAGTCATGTTATGTATGTCTTCTAGCGCAATCTTTATCTGATGGTATCCTGAAAATCCATCTTTGAATGAGTAGGCTTCCTGCCCTCCTACATTTTCGAATTCTTCATTCATAAAGAGGGTTGGGAATGGGTCATGTAAGCAAGAATCATTCAAATTTCTTAAGTGTACACAAATTCTAATACCCACTTATTTCTTTTCTTGAACCACCATCACAATTATCCATTCAAATTCTATGATGGGTTCAATTATACCAGCTTTTATCATCCTGTCAAGTTAAACTTTCACTTTTTCCTTGTACTTTGGACTTAATCTGTAGGGTCCTTGTCTTACTGGCTTAACATCTGGTTTTAATGGGATCTTCATCCCACCCAATTCTACAGTGTTAAGCCCTAATGTTGACTCATTACCCCTTAATTGGGGCATATTATATTAGTAATGTTATTTTATTTATGTCATCTTTAGGCCATTAGTTGTAATTATACCTCCTAGTCTCCTATATATACCAAGGAGACATTTTCATTTTAAAGCATCTTGTACTTGAACATTTAAGTGGGGTAAAAGGAGGTTTCCCCCTCAAAGAGGCTTATTATCTGAAATTATCTCTGTTTCAAGGCATTGAGTACTTTTCTTGAGGTTTTTCCATGCTATATTGATGTTTGGTTCTTAACATATGGTATCAGAGCTCAAGGTCTTGGGGTTTCGCTGCTACATCTGAGACACCGTGGCATTTTCGCTATAACTTTTTTCCTACAACGTCTCAGAAGGAACCGCTTGGAGGGTTTTTCGTAGATGGATCAAGGTACGTTGGGTTCAAAATTCATCCCTTGAGGCCTTATAATTTAGGATATAAATCCTGTACAAGATAGGGTTATGGAATCATCCTGAAATGAGTCATTGTGGAATTTTTTCTATAAACAATTTTATGTAATGTTTCAGACCTTGAACTCCAGAGGCCATTTACAGAAATTTGTACCATATCTGTGGTACAAAGTTTAGCTTCTGGGTCATCTTAAATTTGTAGATACACCTTGTGTAAGATAGGGTATCTGACTAGTCCTATTGACTAGTCTCAAGAAGGTGTTCCAGGTAAAACAAGCATAACTTCTTGCTAGAGTATCCAAATCGAGTGGGACT
>SNQJ01S0018933.1:21988-40066 GCA_010110895.2 Picea sitchensis
AAACATCCCTCTTTCACAAAACTCATTAGTTAACATTCAACATTTACTCATTACTCATTGTTGTCATTTATAACCAGTTATATGTGAACAACTGAATATAGTACAACTATACAAGAGCACCAGATCTTAATGCAAGACTCAACTTACATCCTCAACACCAACTGAGATGAGGAAAAAATCCTCAACAAATATCAATATGCAATAGGTACACGACCTGTCAATAGTCAAACCTGCATGTGTACGTGCCCTGTCTCACTACAGCCCGTGTATGTACACATCCAGGATATACAACAACCTGCGTATACCTTCTGAGCTATTAGGGTGTATCCTTCAAGATTAACTTAGGTCCTCTACAACCAATTTATCATTCTCTTCTATCTCTCACTGTCCAAGCTGACCACCAGCCAGTCACAACACATCCAAGCTCTCCAATAGCTTACTCATGATCCACAACCAATCAATATGAATGCTAACTCAATCATGTATAAGAAACTAGTATACCATAGCAATCATATCACAACTGAATCACAAGTGTATTGCTCACTCCATCAACCAGCATAAACCACATCACAAAAACCATACCAAGAATTCCCTAAGCATTCACAACACAACAAGATATACTATCCATCAAGACAATAATGTAATCATACCAGTGTCTCAGTGACAGATCTGAGCCCATAGAATGCAGATCTGGAACCTGCTTCAGTCTTCAACAGTTTTTCATCAGATCAACCAAAAATCTCCATGATTTTGTCCACTGTATTCTCCCTATACACTGACATGCCACGTATTGTACACACACTATACATACACAACTTGTGTATCCGCACCCTATACATGAACATCCTGGGTACACACCAGAAAATAGGGTTTTTCTGTAATTTCGAGAATTTCGCCATCATGATCTCAAACTTGATGAAACTTCAATGCGTCCATGAGATCCTCCTCATTCTCTCTTTCTAAGAATATATCTTCAATCATTCTCAAGAGATCCACACCAAGTATGCTCTCACAATAATCTCTCACAAGAAGCTCTCCATCAATACTCCAAAAGATATTCTCACAAGAAGCTCTCCATTGATACACAAAATGGATGTTTTATAAGAGACCATTTCTATCATATTTATACTTTCATACTCTAGGTCACTTAACCCATTTCTAGGTCACTTAACCCATTTCTAGGTTACTTAACCTATTTTCCTTATTTTAGGGTTAACCACTTTCCATAAATAAAAATTTCTCTAATACTTTATCATTTAAATATTTTTTCTAGATTTTGTCACTTCTCTTTATTATTTAAATAATCCACCTTGACTTTGTCACTTTACTTTATCATTTAAATAATGATTTATTCTTTTAGTTCATTTTGACTTCTTTGACCTTGGGGACTTCAAGCCTTCATATGGGGGTCCTTCATCTTCGTAGGGCCATAACTCTCAAACCATGAGGAGTTATGTGGCGTTCCACATACCACTGGAAATGGAATGACAAGAACTATCCAACTAGAATAGTTTCACCAACAAATACATTGACCTTCATCTCATTATTCCATATACAAGCATGGGTCCTCCAACCATTCTTCTAGAAAAACTCAATCCGCAAAGCGTCTTCCCATGAGGGATTTCACCATAAGGGGACCACTTTGGAGTTCATCCATTCGTGCACCTTATCAAACATGATAAGACTATAATGATTCATCTTTGCATCAATCCACCACTGCATCATATACATCAACTATCATCATGTATCAATGACAAATCATTGATCCATCTTCATCATATCAATGAAAACACATTGATCCATATTCATCTATGCATTCTCATCAAGGAAAATACATATTACATTACATTAATCATCAATCAATCAATATTTTGACATCAATCAATCACTCGACATCAATCAATCACTTGACATCAATCAATGACATCAATCAATAAAACTATTCGAATCAATGACAACATGATCCAACAGAGCTCATATTCTTTTTTATCAGTTCTTTCTTATCCTTTCCTTCATATATCAGGAGAATCATCCTTTGCTTTGTTTACTCCGATGACCATAATCCTACTACTCTATATCCCTCTTTGAAAAAAGAAGGTATTCATTCTTCTTACGGAGTTGATGTTGACCCTAGTCCTACATCTAAACAATGTTTATATTCAATTCATTCCTGAACATGATCATCCCTGTAACCATGTGAATGATACAACTAATTCACCACCTTCTCTGATCATAGTACCATATTCTACCACCACTTCTAGAATTTGTAATCAATCCGTTGAACCTCACTTTCAATCTACTGATGTTCAGTCCAGAAAAATAGAAAAAATTGTTTAAACCCTTAAAGTTGTCATCTACTCTTCATCCTTACCCTCCCAAGGTTTTAGAATATATGCCTCTTTTTGTTGGAGAAGATCATATTATAGCTGAAAAGAATTTGGGAGATTTTCAAAATGTCATTGACAATTTGGAAATTATGCATGATGATGTTGTTATGAGGTTATTTTCCAAATCTTTGGTCAGAGATGCTACTTTGTGGTTTAAAAATCTAGAGGTTGGATCCATTGCTTCATAGATTGAGTTATTTGGTGCATTTTCAAGGTATTGGGGAGAGAACAAATCTCTTGACCAATACTTAGTTGAGTTTTATGATTTGAAAAGAGGGGAGGATGAAGCTATTGCTATTTTCAAAAATATATTTTATAGTTTTTATTGCAACATGCCTTTAGATATCCGACCTCCTGAAGATTCTCCTAGGCTGTGTTATGTAACAACTCTTCATCCATATTTTTCTCTTCTTCTCATAGAAAGGAGGTCTATCACCTTACAACAAATGTTAGTTGATTCTCAAGAGGTTGAGGACAATATCAAAGCCTATGGAAAATTTTTAGATCAAGTTAAGCATGAGGAGTGGAATGCAGACATAAATGACAGTGAAGATGAACAAGAAGGATGCCATGAGGAGGAGTTGGAAGAGAAGCCCGTTGAGGAGCAAGATGTTGTCTCAATTTTTTTTAATTATGATCTTCATGAAGCCTTTTGGTTACTTGCATATGATGAGTACAATAACTATGATGAGGTTGATTTCCAAAAAATATCAGAAATATCCTTTCATCCAGAAAAGGATTATTTTCAACAGTATTATGAAAACATTCATCCCATTTATGACAGTTATGACCTCTATCATAGGGAACACTATGACTTAGTTGGAGGTAAGTCATTTCATTTATGATTTTCTTCATTTAATATTTTGAAGAAAAAATTGAAGTTTCTTATAGAGCAAAAATAATTGAGCTGCAAAATAACACAAGTTTTTTGGAACAAAAGGATAACATTATAAGTAAAAAAAAACCTTTCCATGTTCTTACTGATCCTATGATTCTCTATATGGATAATTTTATTGAGGTTGAAATGCATGATAAGAAAAATAATCAGATTGTTGCCATTTGTTCTGAGAATGATCTTGCATTTGAAAACTTAGAACAAGAAAAATCAACATTTGAAGAAACGGATATAGTGAATAAATAATCTTGTATGTTACTATATACTTGTGAACATCAAAGAAATATAGACACATTTTATACTTTCCTTTTTATCGATCAACAAGTGGTATTCACAGATATTCTTCAAGATCCTTTTGCATTTCTATTGGAAACATCATAGAAAGAGACCTAGAATCAGTTAGTGGAATTGGTTCTTCAAAGTGGATGAGTTTTTATATTGGATTTAATTTTAAATTTGAATTTCCATTAATCATTGTTATGCAAGGAATTCAATTAGTAGACAAGGTCCTTTCATGGCTACATTGGATTTTTGATGTCACCTGATCAATCATCTCAAAGATCACGTTAGAAGTAGGGTAATAAGCTCATCATACGAGCACTTTTGTTTCTTTTAGTTTCTTGGTTTACAGTATATCAACAATAAGACTCTGTATCACAATGGATAAGACACTGGAACTACAATTTTCTTGGAATCTCATAGGGAGCATGCCATCCCCTTTGGAGCCAATGTTAGCACATGAAATGTTTAGGAGTAAAACATTCTAATCTTAGTCCATGTAAGAGTCTTGGTTTCATGATAGTGTTCATCATCATAAAATAAATAGGGGTCAAAATTGGTATCATAAACCCTATACATTTTCAAGTCTGTTATACTAAAGGAGAAATTTACAGTTTCCTCTTGCGACAATAACCTTATCCACTATATTATTGTGTGCTACAAACTGTGTGTTGCAAACTGTGCACTACAAACTCTTTGTTTTCTGATAGATCAAACCTTCCTCAATTGAGATTCATCTAGGTCCGAGTTTTTAACCTGTAAACTCATATTTTTCTCCTCAGACGTGGAAAATCTTGCAAGCTTTTCATAAAAACCTAGTTCAATTTGCACTGCAAACTGATGTTGTGAACTTAACCACTGGCGTTGCAAACCCTCTGTTTTACAAAGAGTTTCTTCAATTCTTCTTGTCTACAGCCTCATCCAAGTTGGATTTATGTTCTTATTTTCTCACCTCCAACTTGCATGTTTTTCATCCTCCAACTGTTGTTGTGCATACAATTACAACTTAAGTGATGATTTTGGGTCTTGAGCTAAATTTAGCATCTTCATATGATTTCTCCAAGGTTAATTCATGTTTCAAGAGGTTTGTAGCAGGCTCTGGAAGGTTTTTCCAAACTTCTTATGCAATTTTTAAAGTTTGGAATCATTTTGTAGGTAAAAAGCACCTACACAAAAGTTCGCAGTGCACGTTGTCAAAGGCACTATGAACTGGTATTTTGGGAATGTTTGCAACAAATTAGTACACATTAGAGTCATTATTTCATCATAACTTTTAAATTCCGATCTGGGTTCATCAAAAAATTGTTTTGGAGATGAATCATAATATAGTGGACTTTCTAACAAAAAATCATCTTGACTCATTGTTTGGGAGAAACGTTGAAATCATCACCTATAGGAAAGTTCTCAACGCATGTTGTCAAAGGCTTTGCGAACTCTAACAATTTGATAAATTCGAGTTGTAGGATGGATGCAACCTATTTGAGGGGGTTCAAATGGTTTCCTAGGAGGTATTTTTACATGAGGGACATGTGTTTTATCACCATATCAAGCAACATGACCTGTTTCAAAATACATTTATCACAATAGACAAGACCCAAAAAAATAGGAGCTAGGTGAATTTTATGTTTCATCTTGTTGTAACAACTCCTAGAGAAAAGGGAATCCAATGAAACCACTCGGGATTTCACCTATTTATATCAGTAAGGATTGATACATTATATATAGCAATGTATTTGTTGAGGAAAGGGTTGGATTCATCTTCCAAGAGAGGAGAGAGCTAGAGGAGAAGCTTAGTTGCTCATTTGTAAGACTAAGGGCCTATTTGTAATCAACATTTCTGCCATTAAAGATTCATGAGTTTTGTTTATCAGATTATATTATTTTTTTTCCAACTCTCTTTTCATCCTCTTGCTTGAATATATTGTAGGTTTTGAGGATCATATATTCCATTGATTAATGGATTCATGAACAACAGAGGATTTGTTGTAGCTTGCCCATTAAATAATTTTTTATTTTTTAACAAATATTTAATCTGTTTTCAGAAAGGATCTTTGTACGATTGATGCTATTCCTTTTGTCATATTCTCTATGCTTATATCCATAATTATATAAAACTTTTATCTGATATACATTTTAAATGCCTTTGATCTATAGGATGTTATGTCTCCACGCCCAATGGTATTCCTCTGTAGACAGTTTGTTTCCCTCTCCCTTTCTTACTCAGTCTTGTTTATCCACTCAAGTATAAACTTTTTTTAACCATTTATATTATGATGGGTACTAGGCTTACACCTACAATAGTATAGGTGTGACTTCTAGTGCTAACACCTTTAATTTTTGATACATGTACATTTATTGGGTCTTCTTATTCTTTATCATCCTCGGTGATGTTATAACATTACAACAATTCATGAGTTGTCATGGACTCTCTATGCTCACTACATGTAGGTACTATTCCTACTTGCCATTCTTTTATAAACTTTCTTCCTCTAGTGACTTGTAATACTGCATCAACTAAAGGTGACTTAGCTTCAAAGCTAAATGTTACATTAAATTTTTAGATGAGCTCCTCCCAATTCATCATTCCTCTACATACTTCTAGCTCTAAGTAACAATTCTTGGGAATTGTCTCCAACGTATGTATGAACATGTGTGTCCATTCCTTATTTGGCACTTTCCTCCAAGTTTTAATACATCGCGCCACATGATCTTTTAGATCACTCATTCCTATATACTTGGGCATAATATTCTCTGTTTCGAACTTGATCTACATCAACCTTCTGCACTATTTCCAATCCTTTATCCCTTCCTTATGGGTTTCCCACCATCTCTCTTGGGTCACTCTTAGTGCAACATATAATTCTAATAAACTTTGATGTTTAGGTATCTACAACTCGAATTCATTGACAAAAGAACTTACCTTAGTTAATCCTTATAACGTTGGCATGCCATGTACCTCTTCTCCTATTCAGTGTAATGAATCAGTAATGTGTGCACACCTTATGGTCAACATTTTATGTAACTGATGCTTCCATTGTTCAAGTCCTTCCTCTGACTCTGATGCGCAGGAGCTTATGCTTCTCCAATTAAGTGAACCATCCACAATGGGGTTGAATTAGTCATCCATGTGCACTGTCATGTTATATAAGTTATCAATTTCCCTTATTGTGGGCTCCACATATCTTCTTCCCTCCATAGGTTATAATGGAATAGTGAACTTTATGCCTCCTCCTTCAAAAATCATTTCTGTTTTCTTCAAGTTAATGATCACTTGATTATCAAAGGCCCAATACAATCCAAGAAATGTTGGGAACAAGTGACTGTTAATCACAATATTGATGACTTCAAATTCAAATACATTTCTCACTCCATATATGTTCATAGGTACTCCTACCAATCTCCCGATTGGTATTATATTATGTTGGTTTTCCAACCTCATTTGGAAAATAGACCAAACTAGCTTCGATTTCCACATCATCTCCCCTATTTGTCTTGGAAGGAGATTGAAATCTGATCCTAAGTCCAAGATGACATTATCCATGTCATATTATCTTATCTATGCACTTAATATGAACTCTTTGTTTGTCCTCTTCTTGCGTAAGACTTGGTTCACTACTTTCTATGTCGTAGGTACTTTTTGGTATTGTGTACACTGATAAATAATTATGCATTGTGTATTCAGTGTTGGTTCCTCCTACATCAATTCTAAACATATTTTTAGAAAGTCTTTCAAAGTGTTTACCTTCTTGATTTGCGTGTCTGGAATAGTGCAATCATAAATCGATGACATATGATATATTAGTGGTGTTTTCGACATTGAGGTTATCCAATCTGGTCCTAGTATCTCCTTCCTTCCTTGCTAATAGGATTCTTTTATTTTTTTGGATTGAATGCTCACATGGGTTTAGTTTCTTTCATTACCCATTATTCTACTCCCTTTCCTTTTTCTATCGCATTTGGTTTGGTTCTCGTCCCTCTACACATAAAAACTGCTATTCTTGGTTGATCATCGCATTCTTCAGTGGCTATCATCTACATGTTTTGGTTATGATTCTGATGGTGAGTCTGATGTTGGTTATGATTCCCTCTTTCCTTCCACTTAATTATCAGTTGGGGATAGTATTCTATCGCATGATCTAAGGCAATGCAATACATGCATGTCATACAAGGATTTGGGAAATGTCTCACTAAATGTCTAGGTTGATTGTAGTTGTCACAAATTATCGATTCTCTACCACATTGATTGAATCCTTCACATCCTTGACCTCTACCGAAACCTCCATTTCCACCATGATTAAATTCACTTGGAGTGTTATACTGTGGAATTCGACATTTTTCTACGAGATTTTCCTCCTAAATATTGTACGTATCCAAAGTGCACTCTCTCATCAAGTCGAATGCGTGACAATATTTCTCATCATGTCCTACCGATTTGCAAAAAATACAGAATAAATTTCTTGGGGTAATCTAATATTTTTGTAGTAAGGGATAAGCAGTCAGATGATGCCCCCATGTCTTACATATCTCCCAGAACCATGCTCCTCCTTCTAATGGGTTTGGTGCTTCTATGGACATATATTGCACGAAGGTTAGACACTCTTCCTTTCTATGTCCTTTCATCTTACATGTTATACACCAAACATTTTCAAGAATATCCTTCTCCTTCGTTATCTCTGATAATTGAATTATCAGTGTAGCCAACTGTGACTATACCTACGACATACTTGTGCCATATCTTATAGGAGATTCTTCCTGTTTCATTGATATTTACAAAGCTTCTAGATGCGATGTGACCTTCTGCTGTGTTTACTGACAACAAATGTGTGGTAATAGACCTGTAATAAACCATTCTCAGTGTTGCTCATCAATAATTTGAGAGGTTAACCTACCCATTACATATTTAAATATCTAGTCGTAGTCCCACACTGTTTTGTTCTGCACTTGCATAATTTCCTTCAGTCTTGTAATATATTCGGATTTAGATTTCAACTTCCTGAATTATTTTAACAATGCCTGTCCAATATTTGCCAAAGTTCTTGACTGTCCAGTTGGTGTAGTTTTCTGAAACTTCATATACCACTATAGTGCGCAACCCCTAAACATCGTGGGCAATTGCATGATTTATATCGCCTCGTCCTGGACATTCTTCAAATTCCATATTTTATCGCATACAAATAAGTGTTGCTTAAGGTCCTCCGACCGTGTTCCCTAAAAATTAGGAATTCTCAATGTATGGCATATCCATGCCATTATATTAGGTGTTTTGATTACCCTTGGTCATGTTGATTGACTCTGGTTTGTTGTGCGACTCCCACTATTCTGACTATCTCTCTTACTTCTTCCACTTATTACAATTTCTCTTGAGCAAATCTTATTTCCTTCTTCAGTACTTAATGATGCACACATGGTCATGGGTTCAACATAGATTCTCATCTGAGATGGACTTCCTTCTTCTGAGAAGTACTGAGGATCTCTTTATATCATCTTTCTTTCTCTGTATGGTGTGATATGAAGTTCTGTGCAGGGGTCACTCTCCTTCAATTTTCTGTGTTTCTCTCCTTTTCCAGCCACACTCTCCTTCTTGTTGTGTCTAAACCTTTTCCCACAGTGCAGTACTCCAATATCTCTATTTGAGTCAGTATCCTCTCTTTTCATCCTCATCCCATCCGCTCCTTACTCATCCTTCCTACTTGTTAGCGCTAGAATTTGTTCTTAAACTGCTTAAGAGAAAGCCTATCACATATTGAAAATAAAAAGTGACTTGATTGGTTTTTAGGAAACTTTCAGAGTGGTAAAATTAATAAAGAAGGAAATGAAGCCATTGGGCATGGATTCCATGAAAAACTGTAACCATGAACTAACATTCAATGGGAAACAAGTGAAGAAAACAAAGCATTTGGATAGTTTTTTTTTAATATCTCAAGGAAAATGAATGAGTAGGAAGAGAAAAGAGGAGTTGTCAGTCTCACTACTAAACAAACTCGTCCTTTAGTGATTCATACAACAGAGGAATTAACCATCATTCAGAAAATCCTTTTCCAAAGATGATTAAACAAAAATAAACATAACCATGGAAAAACTTCTCATAAACCCTTTAAAAGAATTTTCTCAGCACAGTAAGCATTTTTCATATTCCATATAACATTTGCAATATGTTTATGAAGGAAAAAATATTATGAAATAACTATAAGAGTTACGTACTAACCAAAAACTTCATTTAACTATTCAAGTCTTTACATAGAAAGAAGCACAGGTCTGCAACTTAAATCAGAGACTTTTCATGCCTCTCTAGCTCCCTCTTGGATCTTGAAATATAACAC
This sequence comes from Picea sitchensis, assembly GCA_010110895.2. Taxonomy (NCBI): domain Eukaryota; kingdom Viridiplantae; phylum Streptophyta; class Pinopsida; order Pinales; family Pinaceae; genus Picea; species Picea sitchensis. Next base: position 31,870 of record SNQJ01S0018933.1, read on the forward strand.
AAACCTCTCAGGTCCTTTCTCTCTAATGCCTCTTCCTTTGTATTTTCCTCTATTCATATATACAAAACACTCATCCCCATGAGGCTTTGACATAAATTTACAAAAATAGTAAATGAAAAAAGTCATGCCATAAAATATGGAATGGGTTGCAGGGATGATTTTAAGGATGGAAGTTTATTTTAAAACGTAGAAACCTTGGCGACTCTCATTAATCCTTCATATGCCAACTATAAATGTTTGGCGATAGTTTCGTAAAAATATTCAAATTTATAAGGATTTTATATAGTTTTTATAACATTTTGGCGATTTTTAAGGTAAAATAATTGTACTCTATATAATTTGGGTGAATCATTTTTAAAATAACGAATCTCTTTTTTGGAAAAACCATGGAAAATTAGCCCATGAGTGAAATTTATTGCCTAAAATCATCCCTGATGGGTTGCCAAATGTCTCGAGTTGCTGGGCTAAAATGAAATAAACTCAAGATGGACTGAGGTTTTTTCGAATAGATGAAAACTGCTAGAGTTAAAATAATATTCATCAATCTACCACTTGTCCTCTTTGGATGCCCCTGACTGTTGAGTCTACACCTCTGAATAGAACTTTTAAATCACATCTTGTTGATTTGGTTTCCACCTATTAACTTATTTTCTAGAGAAACCGAATATTTCGTAGCACACCTTGAGATTTCATAGTGCCACTGTAAAACAGTTATGCACATTTCATAGCACCACTGTAAAACAATTCTACACATTTCGTAGCACCACTTGTGTGTCTAATATATCTCTAACCATAAAACGTTTTAAAAAACTGAGAGAGGTTTTTCTTATTTGGTATGTGATGAACAAAAACCTCCTCCATTTTTCAAAAATACCTTCCCATTTGTTCTTAATCCAAGTTTTAATTTAGTCACTCAAAAATTGCAGAAGCACAACGTGCTCTCAACAGAAATGCAATGTGGTCTTTAAGGGTTTTGGGAGGCCTTCCCAGAAGTGATTTGGGATGAAAGAGATATGATTGGAAATCGTATTATGTCTTCTACACAATGGAATCATCAAGAACTCTAAACGCCTTCTCAAAACCCCTAAAAAACTGACTTGAAGTCAAGCTACCTTAAGTGCATGAACCCTCCTATAGAAATGTACTTTGGGAAATTATCTCAAATCATAATACAATATTATGTGTTAACATATGGATACATAGGGGATGGCATGATCCCTGTGAGCTTCCAAGAACATGCAGTTCCAATTTCCTTATCGCTCTTCATCTCTTTCCAGGAAAATTGTGTGCCTAAGAGAACCTCTGCTCTTTATTTTGAAACTGAAAACTAATGAAAAAAATATGCTCGAGGACTAAGATTTATTCTCCCTATTCCTACCTAATCAAATGGTTCCTCTAGATTAGGTAAAATCATGTTTCCAATAAAACCATACAAATATCTGACTAACTGGTGAAACTTCTGATCTGGAAATGATGAATGTAGGAACCCAAAATTTACAGAAGTAAAATCCAAAAGGGAAGAAAAACCAATCTTCATTAGTCAAGAACAATTTGACATATGTACCACTCAAAGACTCTATATAATCAACAAAAAGATCAATGAAGCGATAAAGAAATACCTCTTCCTGTTGTTTCAACTGAAAATCAAAAGGTATCTGCATATCCTCTTCCTAATAATGGCTACCACCCTCATCTTTCTGCAAATCCGAACATGATTGTGGGGTGATTTCACTGCTAATCATATATTGTTTGATATCTACTGCAGATTCAAATTCAATAATGATGGATATTGGTGACAAAGGCAAGATCAACTACTTCTCGAGATATTGGGATACTGAATGCATATCAACAACTTGTTTTCTATCAAATCTTGACGCATCCTCAATATCATAGTCAAAAGTATTAGAGACATTTGAATCAAGGACAAATGTGTCTACAATATGAATATCACCAACATCCTTACAATCGAAAGGAATACTAACTGAATGATGGATGTGAAATTAAGATTATTTACAACAATTATCAAAAATAAGGTCAGCTAGGTAAATCTTCTCGTAATATGAATTGAAATCCATGTGGAAATCCTTCAAAGAATGGATACTAGCAGTAGGAAGGGATTTCCACCATTCACGAGCATGGCCTTCTAAAGAAAATTTGAATAGCTTAATCAAGACATACTCGAACAAAACCATGTTCAAGCATGCATTTGTAAAAATTTAATAAGTGCTCATCGAGATGATCATACTTGCTTCCTCTGAATCTTGGGAGATAATTGTCCCATTCAGTTATAGTCAGTACTGGATGTGGGAAAATGACTATATTTGAAAAATCACAGAAGGCATACCTCTGAGCCAATATAACTTCCATTGCTATTGGTGTCCCGTATCAGTGAAGTCGCCAACAGGTTCTTCCTTCATGGAGTGGAGTCACCAGGTGAAAGATGCAGTCTTGAATATGTGACCAGCCCTTGTTCACCATCAAAATTTTGATCTTATCAATGTCATTCTCCCAGGGAAGATTTTTCATTCATCTTCGTCCCCAGAAACGACGCCAAAATATGTTAGCACTAGAAGTTTCTCTTAGACTGCTTAAGAGCAAGCCTAACACATCTTGAAAATAAAAAGTGACTTGATTGGGTTTTAGGAAACTTTGAGAGGTAAAATTAATCAAGAAGGAAATGAAGCCATTGGGCATGGAGTCCATGAAAAATTGTAACCTTGAACTAACATTCTATGGGTAGCAAGTGAAGAAAACAAAGCATTTGGATAGTGTTTTTTTAATGTCTCAAGGAAAATGAATGAATAGGAAGAGAACAAAGGAATTGACAGTTTCACTATTAAACAAGATGGTCCTTTAGTGATTCATACAACAAAGGAATTAACCATCATTCCGAAAATCCTTTTCCAAAAATGATTAAACAAAAATAAACATAACCATGGAAAAAATTCTTATAAACCCTTTAAAAGAATTTTCTCAGCACAATAAGAATTTTTCATATTCCATATAACATTTGCAATATGTTTATGAAGGAAAAAAGATAATGAAATAACTGTAAGAGTTACGTACTAACCAAAAAATTCATTCAACTGTTCAGGTCTTTACATAGAAAGCAACATAGGTGTGCAACTTAAATCAAATACTTTCCATGCCTCTCTAGCTCCCTCTTGGATCTTGAAATATAACACATACATCTCAAGCCTTTTCTCTCTAATGCCTCTTCCTTTGTATTTTCCTCTTTTCATATATACAAAACACTCATCCCCACGCGGCTTTAACAGAAATCTACAAAAATAGTAAATGAGAAAAAATAATGCCACAAAATCTAGAATGGGTTGCCAAATGTCTCGAGTTGCTGGGATAAAATTAAATAAACTTAATATGGACTGAGGATTTTTCGAATAGCTGAAAACTGCTAGAGTTAAAATAATCTTCATCAAGATGCCACTTGTCCTCTTTGGATGCCCCTGACTGTTGATTCTACACCTCCGAATATAAGTTTTAAATCACAGCTTGTTGATTTGGTTGCCACCTATTAACTAATTTTCCATAGCACCCAAATATTTCTTAGCACACCTCGATATTTCATAGCGCCACCGTAAAACAATTCTACACATTTCGTAGCACCACTGCAAAACAATGTTGCACATTTCATATCACCACTTGTGTGTCTAATATCTCTCTAACTATAATACATTTTTAAAAATTGAGAGAGGATTTTGTTATTTGGTATGTGATGAACAAAACCCTCCTCCAATTTTCAAAACTAACTTCCCATTTGTTCATAATCCAAGTTTTAATTTAGTCGCTCAAAAATTGTAGAAGCACATCATGGTCTCAACATAAATGCAATGTGGTCTTTGAGGGTTTTGGGAGGCCTTCACAAATGATTTTTGGGTTGCAAGAGATATGGTTGGAAATATTATGATGTTTTCTACACAATGGAATCATTAAGAACTTCAAACGCCTTCTCAAAACTCGTGAAAACCTGACTTGAAGTCAAGCTACCTTAAGTACAAGAACCCTCCTATAAAAATGTAGTTTGTGAAATTATCTCAAATCATAATACAATATTATGTGTTAACACCACTCTCATACCATCCTCTGGTCATCCCCTAGTTCCCTTATGTGCATGAAGTTTCTTAGCTATCAGACTCCATCTTCATGACATTCTTATCGCATAGTAACATCTTCATCCAAGTGTGTAATTCATTCAAATATATTCCGTGTAGACCCTTGAATAAATATTTCTCTGCGAAATTATAATACTGAGTACAATCTACTGCAAACTCTATAATATAACCCCCAAATATATTACTCAACTAGAAATCTTTTGCGTGAGAAACCTTATTACTTATTGTATAGAATTGCATGATCAGTTCAAGAGTCTAGTTTCTCACGGATTCAACTCTATATCTCCCAACATTTTCCACTATCTTTCCTAACCATTAAGTCAAAATAATCAGAAATTCACCGAAGACAATTTCATGCAGATTTGTGAAAACATAACTTTCTAACCATCGTTCATTGCTAAGCCTAGGGTTTTTATTTTGTTCTATGTAAAATACCTATTGCTTCCATTCTATCCATTATTCAATTTCTTCTCTATTCAACCTCCAAAACATTCCCCTAAATTACAGTTCTCGGTCCTAACCATTTGTTGGCATGCAAGGGGCAGACTCAGGGATAATCCCTCAAATACCAAAAAAACCCTTAGAAACTAACCCTTTCAAAATCACCTCCAGAGTAAGTGAAGTCTCACCTGAGGCATTTAGAGGGGATGTATGAACAAAGGTTCTACAATGTTGAGGGGAAGCGAGGAATTCAACCTCTCAGTTACTCATGTGCACAACTCTCTTTACTTAACAATTACTCAACATTCAACCTGGTCTGAATGTGTCATTCTCTCATTAAAAAATCATTGAGTTATTAGATACTTTAGTGTGCAACATTATAACATTATAACATTATAATTAAAAAATACATTCACACAATAACATTAGACATCATAACGTGCAAAGATAATACATCACAACACACATATTTATGTGGTTCACCCAACTTGAGCTACATCCACAACGATTGGATTCTTATATTATTAATTGATAGTTCTCGTACAACTATACACTGCACTACAAAATATGCAATGATATCATTTACCAAACCAACCTAGCCATTCTTCTATAGTCTGAGTTCACTGCTCAGTCATACCTCATATTTCTTCCTTCGCTCAACTCCCTTACCCAAAAATAACTAGAAAACACACATCATCTCTCTTACTTTTACATATTTATACATAACGATAGGGTTAATCTCCTTACAAAAGTGGACAAAGTGTCAACCAAACACCCGTTACAAAAGTGGACAAAGTGTCCCCAAAATCCAACGGTTTATAACAATTTTCTTCCTTTTGTGTGCTACTTTGTCACACACCCTATTGTCACACTCTCTGACTCCTTGACATCCTCTCCCATCATTCACTCTGGTCCATCTTATAATTTTCCTTTACCCTTCAACTTTCTTTTGGAATATATCCCAAAACATGTCCAAAATGCCTCTCCAACACATGGAAAGGCAAGGGATGGCATGGCAAGGGAAGGCATGTCATGGAAATACAAGGAAAGGAATGACATGGCATGGAAAGACAAGGCATGGCATGGAAAGGCAAGGCATGCTAAGGCATGGCATGGAATGCAAGGAATGGAAAGGAAAGGCAAGGAAAGGAAAGGCATGGCATGGAAAGGAAATTCATGGCATGGAAATTCAAGGAAAGGAAAGTCATAGTATGGCAAGGAAAGTCATGGCATGGAAAGGAAAGGCATGGCACGGTAAGGAAATTCAAGGAATGGAAAGGCATGGAAAGGAAAGGAAATGCAAGGCAAGGAAGGGCATGGAAAGGCAAGACATGGAAAGGCATGGCATGGCAAGGCATAACAAGGCAAGGCAAGGAAAGGAATTCTAAGGCAACGTAAGGCAAGCCTACGCATGGAAAGGCATGGCATGACAAGTCAAGGCATGCCATGGCAAGGTAAGTTATGACATGGGATGACATGGCATGGAAAGGCATGGCATGGCATAGCATGGAAAGGCAAGGCATGGAAAGTGAAGGAAAGGAAAGGCATGGCATGGAAAGTCAAGGAAAGGCATGACATGGAAAGGAAAGGCATGGAAATATAAGCATACTATAACAACCATAGCATGAAGCGGAAATTTCAATCATTCATAAATCTAAAATATTTTTTCAATTATTCATTTTACATTCTTATGGTCATTCAAGTAGACAATCGATATAATTTCTAATATTGATGGTATCCATTAACTTCTCATGCTCAGAGTAAGGAAAGAAGTATCGTACCTTTGATGAGTTATGAACAGGTATGGATGGCTTGTCAAGCAGATGAGGGAGAATTCCCGATGGAAGGTCCCAATCATACCTATTATCGTTTGGTGTATCATTTCCTATGAGTTTATGGGCCTCACTACCACTCAGAATTAAAAGAAATAAAATGGTAAATACAACGGACTTCCCCCCACGAAGTTTTATTTAATCCTAAGGATAGTAAAACTAAAACCAAACTAATCTAATCCTAACTAATTCTAATCTATCCCAGGAGAAAAACTAAGAGAATTAGTACAATTAAATATAACACCATCAGAACCAAAAATAACTCATGTATTCTAATGATATATGAAAATAATAATGCTACAAATATACAGATAAATAGTTGAAAAATACATCTATAACATCATTTATGTACCCGCAAGGAAACATGTGACAACATAGGCAAACAAAACAGAGTGCATAAAAAATTCATACAACTGAATATTATCTACTCAGTTATAAGATAAATGCATAAATAATAGTCTCTATTACATCCATCAAACCCATAAATTTTTAAAATGCCTCCCGCTCTTTATTACTCATAAGTAATAGTACCATTTTATGTTACAAAGGGAAAAAGTCCTCTCTCTATACTATGCGTACTCTTTTATAAGATAAGAGAGAGACCATCTAGTTATCATGACCTTTCCTTTCCTTTTCCTTATGTTTATTTTCTCACATTTTGAAAATAAATATGTGAGTGTTACAAAGAGAAGTTGAACAAACTCATGAGTGTTAATTTTCTCCCTCGGGAAGTTTGCAAATGGCATTCGTTTAAACACAATCATTGATTATGTCCATTAACATTATCTTATGTTCCTCAGATTTTTCTAGGTGTTTATGGCTTTGTCCTGTTGAATAAAACCATTATGGCTTCTTCTACTCTGTCTCATATTTCTATCGAGCCCTTTCTAGTCTGATTTTGTTGCTTGTATCTCAAGATATGATTGTTTGAAGTCTGCAAATTTGATTCTTCATCTGAATTTGGGTTCCACATGTGTTTTATATTTCAGACCTTTTATGCTCCACATCAGCTAACACTTTCTATACTAACCTATTCTTGTCTCCTATAGATTTCCATCAATCCCTCCTGAGTCTAATTTCATTAAATGTATCCCAAGATATGAATGCTTGAGGTTTGCACATCCAATTTTGCCTATGAATTCGTGGTCTGTAATTTTCTACATTTTTTTATGTATTCGATCACATGTTTGGCCCATATACCTATACCAATGTGTTCATTTATTCAATACCTTTCCAACAAGGTATCACAGGCCTCATTCTAACACATGTAGCAAAAGTTATGGCCGTTTGAAATTCATCGCTCAACAATCATTGATCAAGCCCATGGCTTAATCTCGACCATTGATTTTAAACCTGCAAAAGAGAAATCCTACCTGAATAAGATATCAACACTTAGTGATGAAATGGCTTAGTTCCTATGGAGAGTTGGTAAAGAACTCGACCGACATGGGATCAATGACTTGTAGCATGATTTTCTCTAATTTTCCCTTTTGTGAAATTAGGAAAATAATTAAAAATGAAATATAATACAATGAAAAATAAATAAATAAATAGTAAAATTATTTACATTTTTTACAAATTTAAAAACAAAATATACCTATAATTAATTAAAATAAGTCCATTGGATATATCTTGGGTGGTTGGGAGGAATGATTGTTACCTTCCCCACCCAGGTTCAATTCTTTGTGAGTGACATGGTGTGTCTTTATTGGTTCTATAAGATGCTCTTGTTGGTGAGCCCCCAATATTCCAAAAATACTCGGCCTCCTTATGTTCTCTCACAGATTTCGGGAG
>SNQJ01S0018933.1:40117-51731 GCA_010110895.2 Picea sitchensis
ACATTGTTTACAAAGTTAAAAAAAATCTATCTGTAATTAATTAAAAATTATATTTACAAAAATTACCCTACCCTATGTTGGATTTGAACCTATGACCTCCGAGGAAGAAACACATATTTTTAACCATTAGGCCCATTCTTGTTTTTTGTTTATCTTATTTGCGAGAAATTATTTAACTCACAAAAATTAAAAATGAGATTAAACAAAACATAAAATTAATTAAAAACCAAATTAAAAATTAAATTAAATAAAAAAACAAATTAAAAATAAAATTAATGAAAAAATATTAATAAATAAATAAACAAAAATGAAACAAACAAACAAAATAATAAAAAGAAAAAAAAATTTAATATAATACAAACCACCCCATATCGTCGTCGAGATTTTTTCCTTGTGAACTCTCACTCTACTCAACTTTTCTTCACCCGACGACTATCCCAACCTTTTTCACCGATGAGCTCCCAACTCACTTCGCAGATGTGATAACACAATACTTTTTAAAACAATATTAAACAATATTTAAATTTCCCATAAATATTATTATGATGCACATGTTGGTCGTCGTCGGATTTTCTTTTCGTGAGTAAGAGGGTTTAGTGAAAGATAATCCGGCCGATAATGTTGGGTTTAGTATTCATATGATATATTTCCCACATGAATACATACCTCCCCATGCACATTTTTTAATATTTACATTAATTAAATATGTTGTAATATAATATAATTAAAATTATATTATATCATATTAACCTTTAAAATTCTTTGTGGGGGGAGTTTCAAATATAAGTTAAAATAATTTCCAAAAATCCCTAGAAAATAGGGAATCCCTATAAAATAGGGAGACCTGGAAAATAGGACCTCAGGATACATTTAGGTTTAGGTGGGAAAAGGGGAAAATAAAAAGGATTAAAATATATACAAGTTAGGTTTTTGTTAAAAGTAAAAAAATAAAATGAAAAATGTGAAAATTTAAATTAAAATTGGAAATTTGATTTGTTGTTGTTTATATATATATATATATATATACAAATTTCAAAATTATTTACAAAAAATAATAAAATAAAATAATTACAAATTAGGAAAATTAGGGAAATTTAGACAAGTTGAGGTTCCATGCCCCCAAGGTTCCATTGGCCAAGGTTCTGCACTTAGGGACCAAAATTTAGAAAAAGATGGATAGGGTAGGATTCTTGAAATTGGATGCTATGGAGAGGAGAGAGGACATGTGCAATCGAGAATGTGATGATTCGATTGAAATGAAGGGAAAGCAACGAAGGAGAAAATATGATGCCCCGTGAGATGATTTAACATCGCATGTAGCAATAAGCAAAGAAATAATGTCAATGCTAAACCAAAGTATGAAACATGATAGTCTACTCAATATTTTCATCTCTCATGGAGGAAAAACTCAAATCGCAAGGACCGAGAGTTCCATCAAGTCCATGAAAAGGTCATTACACTGGACACTATGGGTGAGTGCGACAGATAACTAACAAGCATCAGACGACAACTCAAAAAGGATTCACAATCAAGAGTAGGAATGGGAATTTGGTGACAGGTAATACCAAGAGAGGACTAAATATAAACACATTTGAAGAGGTTCGAGGATAGGCTCTTGGGAAAGGTGGTTCTCATAGCCTCGGGAGATTCATACCTTGGGGAAACTACAAGTGAAGGTAATATGCTTCCCAACAAGGATAATCCTCACAATAATCGAGGTCATGGGTGTGGAAAAGGATCAAGATATTCCCCCACAAGCCTCTAAAGGATATAGTGTTCATGCGAATGAAGTGTCTCTTTTTGACATCCCCCAAAATAAAGTATTTTGAAATTTAAATTTGCTGGAAATTTATTCCATTTTTAGTAAATTCGAATTTGGAAAATTTTCACCTTTAATGGAAATTCCGAATTTCGAATTTGATAATTGTAATTAATTATTATGACTGTTGGGTAGAGACCTGATTTGACCCAACTAACTATTTGACTATGACACTTGTATGAAAACATAATATTTTATATTGATTGCAGGAGGATAAATGGAACAACCATGTTAAATTTAGCTGACCATGACTCCATGAGTGGGGAACATGTTGGAACTACCTCTAGGCTGATTGTTACAAGTGGAAAATCAATGATTTGGCCATTAGCAGCCCCTGAAAATCAGGGATTTAGAAAGATGCGAAAATTCCCAAGGGAGGGAAAAAGACCTAGGCAAAATTGATAAATAAATTATGTGAGGAGGCAGGATGCTGCCAAGTATGCTGGGAAAAGAGATTATTGATTTTATTTTCTGTTATGAAAACTACTGAGTGAGTGTGAGGCAAGATGAAACTGATAGAATTGAAGACATTACCGAGGAGGAGTCTTCCAAGTTCGCCCTCATGGATTCATGGTCAGGCTAGGGGGTGAATCGAGCATGTAATTTTGGCTGCCTATTGTACGGTTGGGAGGAATGTGGTTGTTCCCTTTTCCTTCCCGTAAACTGGTTTAGATATGTTGATCTACTCCTTCTATGCTTAAATGATCATTTATACTGATGAGATGTATATGTTAATTATGTATCGAAGTACTTCTATGGGAGAAATCTGTTGTATATTATCCCATTTCTGTAATATGATAAACTGTAGGAACATAGTAGGATTATCTGCTATAGGAACAATGCTAATACTATAATGAGGGGACTGATAAAACGATTGAGGATCTTCATCCGTGATAGAGGTAGAATAGAAATAACAGATTATATTACAAGCCACTGTGTATAGGGCGTGACAAGAAGATAATTAGTGTATATGAAAGTATTAAACTAATCAAGCAGATTTTAGTACAATTTTTCTAAGAGTTTTGCTTGTCACAAGATCATACACCTTTAAGTATTCGAAATTATGTAGTTAGACTATTGTTTAATGGGATAAAACCGTAGAAAACAAAAAGGGATCCTTCGAGTTAACTATGCTTTGATGTGTAAACTAAGTGTGTATATGAATGAAACCAAGTTAGGTAGATATACCTGTGTGTTTATATTTCTGTAGGTAAAGATGCAGGACAATAGAACTTAACTGAGTTTTCCATTTATGTACATATTAAACCAGAATCAAGATGAAACTATACCTATGACAGTAATTCATTATATATATAGAGAGAGAGAGCTATAGGTATATACGTAATTATAGGTGGAAACATGTACAAATGTTAATGGAAAGTTAAAACGGATTCCCTACAATAAGAATGGTATTATACACCGAAATACGTGCACATAGAAGACAGTTAATATACCAACTATTCTAGCAGTCATGTAGATCCAACTGTGCAATTAAAGTATAATTAAAATGACCTCATTTAGGAAGCGCTTTGGATTTAATTAACAGAGATGTATCTATAAATTAAATGTGCAGATCTGACTACTTTGACAATCTCAGACCCTTCTTAAATTTCCTTTGTATAGGTTCCCTTAGTTGATGGTAATGACCTATGAAATGTTGAAGAATAAACAGGAATGAAATGACTAAATATTTGTATATTTCTATAATAATCTATACACAGTAATAACATTACTAAAGTATCGATGCATGACAAGAATACACATTCGAATAGGATTATATATACATTTGTATGAATATTTCTTGATACCTGTACAACAGTTTGATATTCTAGGGTTCTTTTTCATTGAGATGTGATTTAAAAGGGATGTGGGCCTTTGGAAATATATAATTGCATGCAATGCATAAAAGTTCAGACTGTATGGACAACAAATACTAAAATATAGTAGAGGACAACATTCTAACTAAACCTTAGTGGAATTTCTGGAATACATAACGATAGAAGATAAAATAGTATGCAAAATTGAAATAATATCCAAGGAAGGAATCAAGTTAGAATAATTGTCCATGAATATGGTTGAATCCCATTTAAGAATTAATTCAATTACCAATCCATTATTCAACAAGAATGATTGTTCATATTGCCACCCCAAAAGATTTTACAGCTCTTAAACTATAACCATATTCCAAATCATGTGACTCAGTGAGATATTTTTCACCACGATGTTAACCTCGGGTTTAGAATCATATCAGTTCATAGAAAAACTAGGGCACACATTGGAGAGTAATGAATTGAAACTTGAGTACCTTGTACGCCTTTAATGAGCACCAGCATCCAGAGTTGTACATAGTCGAAGTCCCTGCAAGGAATTTCAAACTCACATTAGCATTTTAGAACATAAATAAGATGGTTGAAGTTTCCAATAGAATAGAAAGAGTTTGAGTCATAATGGTACTTAAATCATGGTTGAAGGCGAAGCATCTTTTCCCTTATCGCGTTTTGGCGTGATAGAGGTCCCTGGCCGAGGGGAGGATGGTCCCAGGTTCTCCTGATGGGTACCCTTGCAATAACAGGGTCCCATCATTAACATTTGTACCAATGACAGATAAATCCATTTCCTATGAAATGAAATAATATAAACAGTACTAACACCTAAATTACAAATTTCATAAGACGAGTCATGCGAACAGGTTGAAGGCATCCTCAATCCAAGAAGTTGCAAAAAGAAAAAAAAAAAGAAAAAAAACCCAATATGATATGATGTGGACATTTTTCTAACATAACTACTCGAAAACCCCTAAAGTTGTAAACTTTAATTGTGTAGGGTTGGAATGTATATCCATCAGGGAAACATTTTATCCATAAGGACCAGAAGAGAGTCTCTTGGAAATTCAGAAATGGATCCATGCTTACAAATAGAAAGAAAAAAAGGGAAAATGCAACATAAATCATAATACATAGTAGGAAACATATCATATTCATATTAAAACCCTATGTGACTTCACAACAGTGCAACACCGGGCCTCAAAACATATCAACGAAAAAAATATAGAGCCTGTAATGAAATGGAAAAACCCTGAGAGTAAATTTTTTGCAAAGAGGTGTGAATCCTTTGATAAACGAGAAAACAAGGAGGTGGGATGCCGAATCCCTTTCAGGAAACATTGAGGAAAAACACATAGAACAATCTAATTCCGGTAGTAGAACCATACAAAAAACTTACGAGGGATAGTCTTATAGGGGTAGATTCAAATTACAGTCATAACAAGATCTTTAAAGGGGAAGATTCAAATTACAGTCATAGTAAGACTTCCAATACGAGGGTCCTTCCACCATGATGGAAACTAGAGTTCTCATTTAAATGACTAAGGACACAAGTGGTGTCACAAAACATACCAGGGAGATGAATAGCGTCGACTATTCCATCGGATAACACCCTCCATTTCGACAACCTTTCCTATTGAGAAATGTTAACAGGCAGAGCCGTTTTTTGGAGGATTTCACATTGACAATAGAAACACTCAGAACCCTAAAAGGAGCTCTACTACACCGATTAAATGTTGAAGGTACGATTGATGGTATTTCCATGTGATGGGGAAGATGTGTTGTGACTAGGTTGAAGGAACGGTCAGGTGAAACCATCGGAATTCGAGTACACAAAATATCCATTAATTTCAGGTGCAACACTTTAACTATTCTAACAAGTAAACCACTCTTTTCCCACCAAGAAATTTGTGAAGTTAATGACAGTCCTGTCATGATACTACTAGTGGAATATGTCCCCTCCAACCATTCATTGGAGTAATTATCATTGATTTGAGATTTCACTTAAGACATCGTTTAGTTAAGAGCGAGTTATACGAGGGTTTTAGTTTGGGAATCAATACCCAAGCTTTTGTGTATTTGGAAACTGATAGGACACTAACCACAACTCCTCATAAAGAAATCTATTTTTAATGAGTCGAACCATACCAAATGATGCCAAGCATATTATTTTAAACCTTGTATATTCTAACAAGGGATATGTTCCTGACCCCATTACTTTATATATGGTGTATGAAATTTGTTTCAAAGTCAAATAAATAGTAATGTGCGCAAGCATAGGAACTCATGTCCAAAGGAGAGGGATGGGATATAAGACCTAAGTCTAGATACTACCTATATATATATAAGTATGCTGGGAGTAGTTTGAGAGTGAAGGGGAGTGATAGAATTATAGAAAAATTTATCCACATAAGTTTTTCTGTTTGAAGTAAACTAGGCTGGTGTAATAATGTCATTGTGGACATAAATGAATCTTACCTCCTCTCGAATTCTAATCTTAAAATGAAATTGAAATATATCATGGAATTTTATTTTTTATGGTGAATTTGAGGTTCATTACATATGGTATCAAAGCAAAAGTTACAACATTGGGCCTAAACAGGGCCACATTAGCTACTTAGTATACATTCCAATTTATGTAAGACTAATAAACCTTATGGTTACAAACAGAAAGCCCTTTCTATTTTGTGTAAATTATGGCAGCTTAGGATGATGCAGAAATCAAGATGGAAGGAAATCCGCAAAAAAGACCTCCTGGAGATCTAGGACAGAATAGTGAAGGAATCTCACCCATGGAGGTGTTGGAAACAATGAGGAATCTTATTGTTGAACTACAGGTCTTCAAAGTTGACAATGAAAAACTGAAGAAAGATCAACGGGAACAAAAAGAAATAAACGAAGTCCTGCTGCACAATATAGTGACCAAGAAAATCCCAAAGGACGATAATAACGACAAAGAAGTCAGCAAGAGAGCTTCCAAGAACTCGGGACTGGAAACAAAAAAAGAAGACAGTTCATCTGAAGGAACACCTTCAGCTGAAGATAGAACTAAAATGGACAGAAAAAGAAAACAAGTAGACCACCTTGAAGGAGAATTTAAAAATATTAAACCAGCTACCTTTGATGGAGAATCCAGGATAAGAGAAGAAGAAGAGGCATGGTTATTGGACATCAAAAAATACTTCCAGATCTACAACTATTCCAGCAACATGAAGGTCAGAATGGCCATCTACAATCTGAAAGGGAAGGCCAACATTTGGTGGCAAGACTTGAAATTGGCCAAGGGCCTAAAAGAGAAACAGTTGGAATGGTCTGACTTTAAGAAGTATTTCAAGAAACAATACCTTTTTGAAAGTTATTATGAAAGGAAGACGAAAGAATTTTATGAGTTACGACTTGGACAGATGACGATGGAGGACCTTATAAATAAATTTCTGGAACTACTAAGGTTCGTACCATACATCCAGGAGGATAAGGTAAAAATCCAACGATTCTTAAGATGTTTACCACAGTCCTACAGGGACAGAATTGAGTTTGAAAACCCCAAATCCTTGAGTGAAGTATTCAGTAAAGCACGAATGTTCTATGACCAGCATAAATAGTGGGTAGAGTTTCCCAAAGCCTAGAAGGATAAGAAAAAAGATCGAATGAACCAGCGGAAGAAAGGATACCAGCCAACTCCTTATCGGAATGTAGTAAAAAGTTTTCCAAGAAAGGATTTTCACTCCAATCATCCGAATATGCAAGGCAATGGTAAACTGATGAACCTGGGAATGAAGAAGTTTGGGGATAGATCCCGCGAGCCATTAAAGTGTTGGGAATGTGGAGAGCCTCATCTAAGGAGGAATTGTCCATGTTTAATTTCAGCAAACATAACTGTTTTTCATAATATGCAGGAAGCTTCGATGGTGGGAGACGTGCGCAGAAGCCTAAATCGGATAAATGCATCCATAGATGGTCGACAAGCTGACCACCAGTCCTCGGTGGTAGAAATCAAAGGTAAAATCAATAACACTCGAATTTCTATTCTAATTGACCCTGGAGCTACGCTAAGTTATATTACCCCTAATGTAGTAGAGTCAAATAAACTTAATAAATTGAAGCACGCAAAATCATGGCTTGTACAACTAGAAACATGTACTAAAAGGAAAATAGTTGACTTTATTTCTGATTTTGAGTTCAACTTAGATGGCCAAAATATAAGGACAAATCTGAACATCCTACCACTAGGATCTTACAATATGATTATCGGGATGGATTGGTTAGAACAACACAAAGAAGTACTAGACTGTTATACAAAGATACTTAGCTATAAAGATGAGTTTGGCACTACTAGAACAACCCAAGGTATACCAAAATCGGTATCAGTCAGACAAGTTTCAGCGATGCAACTCAAGAAATGTATGAGGAAGGTATGTCAAGTTTATGCCATCCAAGTGATGAATCTATTAGAAAAAGAAGATAATCCAAAGTTAGAAGACTTTGTTGTCCTACATGAATTCAGAGACATGTTTGTGGATGAGATGCTAGAATTACCTCCTAGAAAGGAAATAGACTTCTCCATAGACCTACTACCTGGTTCAACCCCTATCTCAAAATGACCTTACCAAATGAGTCTACCAGAAATGATAGAATTAAAAATACAATTACAGGAATTGTTGGACAAAGAGTATATTAGACCAAGTGTCTCGCCATGGGGGGCGCCAGTCCTATTTGTGAAAAAGAATGATGGTACTCTAAGACTATGTATTGATTATAGACAACTGAACAAAATGATTGTTAAGAACAAATACCCCTTACCAAGGATAAATGATATGTTCAATCAAGTAGGTGGGGCCAAGATCTTTTCAAAGTTGGATTTACGATCCGGTTATCATCAAATTAGGATAAAAGATGAAGACATAAGAAAAATAGCTTTTTGCACAAGATATGGACACTACGAGTTCATAGTCATACCTTTCAGACTCACTAATGCACTAGCCACATTTATGTGCCTGATGAACAGTATTTTCAGTCAGTACTTAGACAAGTTCATGGTAATATTTATCGACGATATTCTAGTCTATTCAAAAATGGAGGAAGAACATGATGAACACTTAAGAATAGTTTTGCAAACATTGAGGAAACACAAACTATATGCCAAATTTGACAAGTGTGACATTTATCAAAAAGAAACACAATATCTAGGACATGTAATTTTAGCAGAAGGCATTGTCATAGACCGAGAGAAGATAAAAGCCATTATGGAATGGTCGATACCTAAGGATGTAACAGATATCCGGTCATTCATGGAAATCACTGGATATTACTGCAGATTTATAGAAGGGTTTTCCAAGATAGCCTACCCTATCATGGCATTACAAAAGAAAGGGACCAAGTTTAACTGGTCAAAGAAGTGTCAAGACAATTTTAACAAACTGAAGGAATTATTGACAACTGCACCCATATTGAAGGTAGTAGACCCAGATAAAGACTTCACCATATGTGTTGATGCAAGTAAAGAAGGACTAGGTGGTGTCCTAACTCAGGAGGGACACATTATTTGTTATGAGTCCCAAAAATTAAAAGAACACAAGTGAAATTATGTCACTCATGACTTTGAATTGGCAATGGTAATGCATGCCTTAAAAATGTGGCGACACTACATAATGGGCAGAAAAATCCTATTATTGATAGATAATAGAGGGGTGAAATATCTGTTTAGCCAACCAAATCTTAATGAAAGACAAGCAATATGGGTAGCCTTCTTGAGAAAATTTGACTTCGAGGTTAGACACATCAAGGGTAAGGAAAATAAAGTAGAAGGCACGTTAAGTAGAAGAGTCCATGGGTTATTTGAGATAAATATCAGCAGGGCAGAAAGTGATCTGGAACAAAGGATAAGGATGGCAGGTATTAACGATGGAAATTACACTAAGATGATGGAAGAATTATAGAATAGTACCGCAAACTCAGACAAACCAGATCTAAGTATCGACAAGAAGGGACTATTACAATTTAAAAATAGACTTTACATACCAGATTCAACAGAGTTAAAATTAACAGTTTTAGACGAAGTGCATAAGAAACCGTATTATGGCTATCCAGGTTACTATAAAAAAATAACAACACTTATAAAACTATTTTACTGGCCTAATATGAAGGGAAAAACAACAGAGTACTTGGTTAGGTGCTAAGATTGTCAGTAGGTTAAGGCCGAGCACCAACATCCAGCTAGCCTAT
Source organism: Picea sitchensis (assembly GCA_010110895.2). Lineage (NCBI taxonomy): Eukaryota > Viridiplantae > Streptophyta > Pinopsida > Pinales > Pinaceae > Picea > Picea sitchensis. The sequence continues at coordinate 49,982 of SNQJ01S0018933.1, forward strand.
TACAACCATTAGCAATACCAGAATGGAAATGGGAGACCATATTGCTGGACTTTTTAATAGGTTTTCCTAAAACTCAGAAACAGAATGATTCCATCATGGTTGTAATCGATAAACTCAGTAATTTTGCACACTTTATTCCTGTAAAGTCTACTTTTAAAGCTATAAACATTGTTGAAATATTCATGAAAGAAATTTTTAGACTGCATGGTATTCCTAAAATGGTGATTTTAGATAGAGATGTAAAATTCACATCCACTTTTTGGAAGGAATTGTTTGCAGGGCTAAATACTAATTTGAATTTCAGTACGAGTTATCATCCACAAACGGATGGAAAAACCAAATCGTAGAGGATATGATCTGCATGTACGTAAGAACAAAACCAAGCAAGTGAGAGGACTACCTACACTTGGTAGAATTTGCATATAACAATGGGTACCAAACTTTGGCTAAGTTGAGCCCTTTCGAAGTACTGTATGGTAGAAAGTGTATGACTCCAATTAGTTGGGATAACCTGACTGATAGACTCACGGTTGGACCAAAGATGCTCCAAGAAATGGAGAACATGGTAAGGAAGGTACTACAGAACTTGAAAGAAGAACATGACAGACAAAAGAGATATGCAGATTAGAAAAGAAGACACTTGGAATTTCAAGTGAGAGACCATGTTTATTTGAAGGTCAAAGCACGAAAGAGCTCGTTGAAGTTAGGGAACTGTGCCAAGTTGGAACCCAGGTTTTGTGGGCCCTTCGAGATACTAGCTTGAATTGGAACCCCTGCGTATTCTAGACTAGAGAGAAATAGCACTTCGGAACAGAGTCGTCGCTCAGGTAAAGTGCAATGGAAGCACTTTAGTCCTGAGGAGGCCACTTGGGAGTTGGAGAGAGATTTGTGGAAATCTCATCCAATATTGTTTCAAGAAAGGAACGAACACTGAGGACAATGTTTTAATGAAGGGGAAAGGATGTGACATCCCCCAAAACAAACTATTTTGAAATTTAAATTTGCTGGAAATTTATTCCGTTTTTAGTAAATTCGAATTTGAAATTTTTTTTCCATTTATGGAAATTCTGAATTTCGAATTTGATAATTGTAATTAATTATTATGACTGCTGGGCAGAGACCTGATTTGACCCAACTAACTATTTGACTATGACACTTGTATGAAAGAAAAATATTTTATATTGATTGCAGGAGGACAAATGGAACAACCATGTTAAATTTAGCTGACCATGACTCCATGAGTGGGGAACATGTTGGAAATATCTCTAGGTTGATTGTTACAAGTGGAAAATCAATGATTTGGCCATTGGCAGCCCCTGAAAATCAGGGATTTAGAAAGCTGCGAAAATTCCCAAGGGAGGGAAAACGACCTAGGCAAAATTGATAAATAGCATATGTGAGGAGGCAGGACGATGCCAAGTATGCTGGGAAAAGAGACTATTTGTTACACATCAAAATTACTCACTTTGATAGTGTCGCAAGTGTCGTCATTACAAAGGTCGCAAGTGTCACATTTTTCTCACAAGTTCGCATGTGTCAGAGAAGCATACTGCCATGATGCCTTTGTCGTCCCTATAACGACATGAGAAGGACACTTGAAACACCTCAAACATTTGGTTTTGAAGAGGAGAAATGAGTCAACAGGCTTGCAAACCTTTTGCCATCTGAAAGCACCTCAAAAACTGAGTTTTTGGAGGGGAGCGCTCCCCCTTACACTATCTCGGAGCGTCGACGCTCCCCCTTACACTAT
>SNQJ01S0018933.1:53658-124291 GCA_010110895.2 Picea sitchensis
TTTTGTTCGAAGTAAACTAGACTGGTGTAATAATGTCATTGTGGATAGAAATGAATCTTACCTCCTCTTGAATTCTAAGCTTAAAACGAAATTTAAATATATCACAGAATTTATTTTTTTTATGGTGAATTTGAGGTTCATTACACTCTTCAAACCTGCTCCTGCAAATCAAAAGAATTATATCATCCATGCAATTAAAATAAGACTAGTCAATACAATAAACAATATATTTCTTGCATTTAAAAACATTTATAACGGAGTGTTATGTTTATTGAGCAATAACATGGTGACTGTAGATAGGTGTCCTAAAACCACATGAGCCAATCCTTAACTCAAAAAAAGGATCATCAAGTATTGGATTTAGACAGTCATAAACATGTGAGTAGAATCTGCATGCCAAATCATAAAGATGAAAACATGAAGCACAAGCATGCCATCGAGAAGATGCATAGTTTAATTTAGTCAATCAAGACATGCATTAGAGAAAACCATGCATCTACATCAGATCACCAATCACTTAGGAATTAGAAAAAGGTCAGAAGATGAGACATCAATTCCATTATACAAATGTTGACAAAAACATCATAGGTCAAGCGAAAACATGAATACATTTGAAATCATTAGATCAGAATGAATAATTAGCACCCATAAAATATAATCATTCATCAATATAAAAACCACAACTCCCTCAATGTAAACAAAGAGATAGCACTAGGCTCAAGCAGTAGAGGATTAGGCAATAGGATTGAAAATTTAGTAGGGGGGGCCTTTCCTTTTAGTTGTAAAATAAAAAGTAAAGGTGGGTTTTTGCGGCCACAACAAATGGCGACACACAAGAAGAACCAGTTATCTTTGTCAATATAATTTTAGGGCCTATACTTTAGATCTAAATTTTAAAGTTAATTTAAAAAACATGCAGGCAATTTTCCAATAGTCATGGGTTCCACAATGACACCAAAATTCTAAAATATATAACCCAATATTTCTAGTACTTGTAATCTAACACACATTTTTAAAAGAGCCAAATAATGAGATGAATTCTTTTACTGGATGCACACTTCATATTAGTTTTCGTTCAACCATGGGTTTTCACTTTTATTAACAACGAACATCTACACAAGTTTGTTCCTCATCCCTCTTTTCTCGACATTGCTTCACTTCTAGTGAGCATACATAGCCCCGATGAAGTTTCCTCGGTACCATACATGCATAGCCCCACTGCCAACAAGTATCCATAGCCCCAACCGGTTTACTTGTACTTCCCACATTATTAATAGTTCTTTCAAATTCCTTTTTTATTTCATAATATGCTCACCCTTTTATATTTTAGATATAGATATGAAAATTCACATAGGGTGTGAAGGAAGAGGGGTGATACAAGAGTCACTTTGATTTGTTGAGTAGATCTTATGCACTTTATTTTAACCCATAGATCTCCCCAAAACCATCATAGTATTGGTCATTTTATTAATGTGAAGTGGATGGAGCTCAAATAAAAGAGTGGATAGACATTTTCTTATACTTATGGATTATCATGGTACTCTTAGAAGGAACATGTGTTCCGCCAAAACTATCAATCCATACCTACAACTGAGAACTTCATGAAAGTTCATTCATATAGAGTACCCCATGCATCTTATGACTTGTAAAAATTGCTTTAGTATGTGACCATAATTGACCAACCCCTCACTCAAATTTAAAGACTAATCCTCAAGGCAGAGTAAGAAGTCAAATCAGCTCGGGGAAATACCAAAAGTCATCCTAAAATAAGGAAGTAATCTCTAGAACCAGAAAGAAAGGTTGAAATCAAAAGTAAATTCATGAAGAAGAAAACTAAACTAAAATAAATTTGAAGCTAGAATTCTAGTCATCAACAAAGAATGAAAACTAGCTATAAGACAAGAATAGAACTGAACATCAACCAAAAAATCTAGTGCAGCAACAGTGAGAGTGTTTTCAGTGAAAGCTCGAAGGCAAGCCAAGGGAAACAAATAGTCAAGAAAAGGTAATCATTCAACATCAAACCCTATAGAAAAAATTCCAAGAGTAGATATATGAAATGAAGGACAAATAATATTACAAGGATTGATGACCTATGTAAAATATTTGCAACATAATTCTTCAATCCAACTATCACATACAAGTTCTTTCATTCAGTCCAACAAAGCAAGTTTCCAGGAATCAAGCAACATGGGTTAATGTAGATGCTCAATCAAACTGTTTTTCAAAAACCAATTTCATGAAATATTACATAAACTAATATTCTCTCAAGATTTCTTGACATATTCCTTTGCAATTTTGAAAACGATGAATTTTCAAATAACAGAAATTGCATTTCTCACCAAAGCACCATTTTCTGTTTCCCATAAAAGATAATCATTCATACCAAAGATTCATTCTGATAATGAAAATATATATTACAACTATGGAGGTTATCAAAATAGTCATTAAAATGACTCCAAACAATGACTAGATCATAAAACAATATGAAAATAAATGAATGGGAATTTATTTTTGATTAGTTGTTGCGTCGGTGAAAATATCGATTTATCAATCCAAAAAATGTTGCAAAGGAATCTGAGCATCCAATTTTAGATTAACACTTCCCTATGTTTCCTTCATTCCAAGAGAAAAATTCAGAGTTTTTGGTTGCACAAACCATTTTCCCAACCTGCATAACAAAAGAGAATGAGGTGATCATCTCTTAGACAGTTTAGGAATAACACTTCCTCTAAATGAATACCTTATTAAAATTAAACTGAACTTGAAAGTAAATACTGGAATTAAAAAGAATCCTAGGAAAAGAATGCTAAGCTAATGTAAACTTAAACTAAACTGGTTGTCATACAACTCTATGTAAAGGTCAATGCAGTCATGAAGTATTCCATCTTCTATTCATTCAATGAAATATCACAACCTTCTCCCTGAGATATAAGAACTATGTTCTTTTCCCCTGATGTTTATTTTGACATAAGACTTAGTGTCATTAATAGTTGTGAGATTTAGATTTCTAGACACAATGTCTTGTTCCTGAAATCAGATTCAATCGAATTAAGAAAACAAGACCATAAGACTTCAATCTCATCTATATTCTAAAATACTAATCCATTAGCAAAACTCAATCATAAAAATCTATTTCAAAGATTATAAACATTGCACCTTAAGGTATGTGTTTCCTTTGATTAATAATGATAATAATGTGTAACATTAGCATGATCATCTTCAATCTTGTGAGAAGCAAGAGTAAATCATTATGAAAATGGAGCAATTAAGATACTCTTAAAAGTTGTAAATGATCCCAGGTCATATCCTAGATGGATTGACTTCCCCAACTCAAATGAAAGATAAATTTAGAAATCAAAATTAAAGGAAGTAATTAAGATCATATTTCAAATAGGTAATAAGATTGGCATGATGGGAAATTCCATGCAATTGATAGCCTTAAGATCTCAAGAGTGTTCCAAGTAGAGAAATCATAGATTCCACTCCTCGATATTATACTTGTCATAAAATAAGAGGAGAGTGAAATGAAAAAGAAGAGTGTATATGTTGTCTCTTCACTAGGTAGGTTTTCCGTTCAAAGAATAATGAGACATATAATCTGAAAAATAAAAAATCAGCAATCTCATGACTAAGAGGGATCAAAATAAAATATGTACCGCCATGACCCAAACATGCTTATCTTTCTTGGTTATGAATCACGAGTTTCAGTTCAAGGAATGATGAAGAGAGTGGGGATCATTATATTGATGAGTTACAACCCACAATGAATTCACATCTTGAAAATTATTACCATGGATGAAATAAAAATAAATGATGAAGATTTGAATTTTGAATCTAATAAGTTGCATTGACATATTCCATAAAGATACTTACAACTCCTAATAATTTGAATGGATTCAACATGAGATAAGTGTATAGTTCTCAGCCATGATTAAAATAAGATTACTCAAGAATGTAACCATAATGACTGACCCAAAATCATCAAACCCAAAGGATGAAAATATATTGTTCAAGAAAATATCAGGTCTGAAAATCCATTGAATTGACAATGCTAGGATTGAGTTTGTAGTTTACCAATGAGTTGGGGAATACAACTATTACTTCTAGAAAATTTTTGAAGAATATATAAACAAAATATTTAAATGACCATGATGTACAGAATGTCAAAACATGCATCTGGACGATGTTAAATAATTTCTTTTGTTGTTGTGTATAAGATGAAACTTGGTTGGAGAAAACTAATAGATAATATATGAAAATCCTCCTTGAAAAAACAATTGAACAGAGCATAAGACATGTGTATCCAGTGCCCATAAATTAAAACTAAAAGTGATAAAAAAAAATAACTCAAACAAAATAAAACTTATCAAATCTTGTTATGCTAAAAAGGTTTATGCAAAGAATTCATGTTGGCTAAACGTGATCAAAGAAAAGAGTGGATGTGAAATAAATTATTTGAACAACTCCAAACCCAAAATAATCATTCAAAGAAATGTAAGGAATGGGAATGGTTTCAATCTCAAATGGGTAGAATTGATCACTTCAAAATAGGGAATGAATAGTATGCTAGTTTAAAATATCCCACTTGCAAGATGTTAGAATGAGTGAGAAATGATATGTATAAAATAAGTGATCCAAAAATTACCAAACACATGGAAAAATTTTGAGAATAAGATGAAGTAAAATTTTCCCCATATCAAAATTAAATTGAAAAATAAAATCAAGGGAAAATTAGTGTGCAATATTTCTATTTCTTTCCACCCCTGCCAAGAAACTCATTTTTTTATTAGCCAAAAGTAATGAAAAGAGAATGCAAACAAAAAAATAATTAAAAACTAGAACACAAAGATAAATTATGCAACAGAGATATACTAACCTATTTTATCCTACTCCTATCCCATGCTACAATGAATTAAAAATGAACTATGTAAAGTCATAATGCCAATGTCTCCATCCAAGTAATCCGAAGGATACAGACATATGTTCAGGAAAAAGATCAATAACAACACTTGGAATACAAATAGATTAAAAGTAGGAATAATTAAAACATCAAAAACTCTATTCATCATACTAAAAATGTGATATTGATAATTCATTGGAAATCTATCCAGGTAAGATCTCTTCAACCATGCTTCAATTCTATCGTAAAATGTACCATGAATATCATAGAGTTGTTGGAGGGAGTTCAAAGGAAAGTAGAATACCAAATGAGAATCATGCATAGAATGTTTAAAGTGTTCTTGGTGAGAGAATGTTCATGCTAATAAAGTTGTTTATCCCAAAAGGCAAACCAAAAGAATGAGGTCCTGACATAACATCAGTATAGACCGATGTTCCTCATTATCTTGACAAGCCTCCCTAGACTCACACTTCAAGTAACCATTAACTTGAGACAAATTAGTGGAAAAAAATTATCTACACAGAAAATCATCCACCATGGTATGAGAGGTAATTTCAAGACAATGGTGAGATCCACTAGTAACAAATATATCCAGTAAAGGGCTACTTGAACAATAATATCTACTATTGATAAAAAATGAAGATGAAGAAAAAAAAGACATTGTTTGATATACATATACTACAACGTTCCATTTATCCCATGAAAAAGGATGATAAGACATAAAATTAATAAGTTCATGGGAAGAGGCATTATCCTCTCTATCTTCCATATGCCTATCACCACCATCAAGTTCTTCAAAAGGGGTTATCCCAATTGAGTTTATATGAATTGGATGGTTGGTGGTTTCCTTCAAATTCAAACCATTAAAGAGATAAGGATACAAATAATAATAAGTATAAGAATTAAGAGACATAAAATATTCTTTAGAACAAGAAAAATTTGCATAAAGTGACTCCATGAATGGTATTTCCTTTTCCTTAATAACATCAACATTTGATTGGGAATCAGTGGGATCCACACTAGGTGTGATTTGACAATCGACACGTTATTCCTCAAGATGGTTTTTCTCTTCCAAGTTAAAAGTAGATTGCTAAGATTAAATAAGTATGTTTTGCATGTTTATTTCTTCTCCCGAAGTGAAAAAATAAGTGTGGTTGGCTTACTCCTGCACCATATGAGAATCTAAAATATCTTCCAAAACATATTCATGGTTAGAAGAGGGGATCAAATCATAAAAATCCTTAGAACAAGAAGTTCCAATACATGATCCACCAATAGTAGGAAAACATTATATATCTATCTCAGTTAGACAAGGAGAATTTGTAACAACAGAGCAATTTGAATCAAGAGGAATTAATTTCAAATTATCCATGGGTGAAGAAGAGTTCATTTCATGAGTGTCCAAATTTTCTTCATTGAAAAAATGATCGACATTTAATGTTTTCTTCATAAATTCCTTATCCATTTCTTGTGATGGAAAAGATGATATAGGATAATGAGAACCTAACATAACCATCGGTGTGACTCGAAGTGTCCCATTATTAGTAAGAAAACCCTCCTCTTGGTCAACTACAGAAAAATATGAACATGAATTTACACAAGATGCCTCTTTTTCTCCACAAGGAAAGAAAGGGGGAATGGAGTGGTGATAGGATACATATGTCTCTTCCGAAAAATAATTTTCTATCTATTCTATATCCCCTATCATAAAGAAATATCCAGACATATGAAGTCCATCTAAACGATTATCATTTTCAGATTTTTTATTTAAATCCAAATCAACATGTGGGGAAAGATTAAAACATGAATTAGATTCTTCCTTCAATGCTTTGTATGTTTCATTAGAAAGCGAAACTAAAAACGAAATCAAATTGTTGTTAGAGGGCCTATCATCCAAAGGAAATCTACAAAAAAGATGAGTAAATCTTATAAAAAAATCTTCAAGGGATTCATCTTTGTTCTTCTTAGCTCTAAAATTTATTCACACAAATTATCATAATCATAATTCTAAAAAGTGTGCAAAACTTCACTCATAAATTTCTCCCATGTGTGAATAGAGGTGGCCGGAAAAGTCTCACACCAACTCTTAACCTGACCTACAAAAGTGAGAGTGAACAACCGGCAAATGGTATTTCCATCAGTACTATTGTGAAAACAAAAACAATTCCATAAATGTAAAGCATTTTCAGATGTAGATATTTCACTCTCGCCATTAAATCTAAGTTGTGACAAGAAATGTAAAATATTTCTAGGAGGTTTGGGAGGTACAGTATCAAAAATCACCTCCATAAAAGGATATGGGACAGATCCTTTAGTAAATTAAAATAAAATTAACAAGAATGACTCCACATGCTCAGCTTGTCATCTAGCCCTCCTTCTAGCGCCATTTCTATTGATGGGTCCATATGGTCTGTCAAACAGATGAGGGAGAACACCTAATGATAGGTCCCAATTAAACATACTCTCATTTGGTGTAGGGTTTCCTATAAGTTTATGTGCCTATTTGTTGCTTAGAATAAAAATAAATAGAAGGGGAATACAATGGAATTCCCCCCAAAGAGTTATACTTAATACTAAAGCTAATAAAACTAAAATAAAACTAATCTAATTATAACTAATTCTAATCCATCCTCGGAGAAAAACTAAAAGAATGAGTACAACTAAAGATAACACCATCAGAACCAAAAATAACTCATGTATTCTAATGATACATGAAAACAATAATGCTACAAATATACAAACAAATAGTTGAACAATACATCAATAACAACATTTATGTACCCACAAGAAAATATATGACAACACATGGAAACAAAACAGAGTGTGGAAATAATTCATACAACAGAATCCTATCTAGTCAGCTAGAAGATAAATGCACAAAGAATAGTCTCTAATACACCCATCAAAGCCACAAATTTTTGAAATTCCTTGTGCTCTTTATTGCTCAAAATTAATAGTACCATATTATGTTACAAAAGGAAAAGGTTATCTCTCTATGCTATGATTTCTCTTTTATAAGTTAAGAGAAAGACCATCTAGTTCTCATGATCTTTCATTCCTTTTCCTTACATTTCTTTTCTCACATTTTGAAAATGAATATGTGAGTGTTACAAAGAGAAGTTGAACAGACTCATGAGTCATCATTTTCTCCCTCAGGCAGTTTGCAACTGATATTCGTTTAAAACCAATCATTGACTCTATCCATTAGTGTTATCTTTTGTTCCTAGGACTTTTCTGGGTGTTTCTGGCTTTGACTTGTTGAATGAAATCATTATAGCTTCTTCTCCTCTATATCAGATTTTTATCGAGCCCTTGTTGGTCTAATTTCATTGCTTGTAACTTAAGATACGATCGTTTAAAGTCTGCATATCTGGTTTTTTATCTAAATTTTGGTTCCACCTGTGTTTTACTTTTTAGGACTTTTTTTGCTTAGAATAATCTAACACTTTATATTCCATCCTATTTTTCTCTCCTCCATATTTCCATCGATCTCTCCTAGGTCTGATTTCGTTACTCATAGCCCTAGATATGACTGTTTGAAGTTTGCACATCCATTTTTGCCTCCAAATTCATCGTCTATAATTTTATGTGTTTTCTGATGTGTTCTGTGTCTTGTGACCTGGTGACCTATACCACTATGTTCCTATATTTCATACCTTTCCAACGAGGTATCATGAACCTCATTCCAACACATGTAGCACAAGTTATGGTCGTTTGAAGATCATCACTCAACAATCATTGATCAAGCTCGTGGGTTAATCTGGACCATTGATATTGAACCTGCAAAAGATAAATCCTACTTGCATCAGAGATCAACACTTAGTGATGAAATGACTTAGCCCCTATGGATAGTTGGGAAAGAACCTGAGCAACATGGGATCAACGAATTATAACATGATTTTCTCTAATTTTCTCTTTTTTTTTTTTTTAAATTAGGAAAATAATAAAAAAATGAAATATAATACAATGAAAAATAAAAAATAAATAGAAAAACTATTTACATTGTTTAAAAATTTTAAAACAAAATCTACCTCTAATTAATTACAAATAAGATTTACAAAATTACCCTACCTCCGCTGGATTTGAGCCTATGACCTTCAAGGAAGAAACACATGTTCTTAACCATTAGGCCCATTTAGGTTTGTTGTTCATCTTATTTCCGAGAAATTATTTAACCCATGAAAATTTAAAATGAGATTAAATAAAAAAATATTTTAAATAAAATCAAATTAAAAGTAAAAGTAAAATTAATAAAATAACAAATATTAAAAAAAATAAAATAAACAAAAATGAAACAAAATTATAATAATAATAATAATAATAAAAAAAAAAAAATATGTATATAAGACAAACCCCCCCATATCGTCATCGAGACTTTTTCTTTGTGAGCTCTCACTCTACTCAACATTTCCAGACTTGACGACTATCCCAACCCTTTTTTGTCGATGAGCTCCCAACTCATTTCGTTGATGTGATAACACACTACTTTTTAAAACAATATTAAACAATATTTCAATTTCCCATAAATATTATTATGATGCACGTGTTGGTCATCGTCGGATTTTATTTTTGGCAAGTGTTCAGAGAGTGTAGTGAAAGATAATCCTAACGACGATGTTGGGTTTAGTATTGATACAATATATTTCCCTCATGAATGCATACCTCCCCATGAATATTTTTTAATATTTACATTAATTAAATATGTTTTTTTTTGTAAGTTAGTGGTATTATATATAAAGGGCCTTCCTGGACCAAAAGGAGATACAGAGTACAGAGAATATTCTTTGTTGTAGTTAATGGACTGCCCCAACAGAGGGGAAACCAGTCCAGCCAGCATGGAAGTCAATCATAAAAAGTGTGATAGACCAAGTGAACTGTTCAAAACTAAATGGACATCAACTAAAAAGTAAAGACACTAAAGAGATTGGAAAAGTTCTAATGACCTCAGACATGTGGCAGGTATCCTGGCCAAGTGACGTGGACAGCCTCTGACCATGGCTCCTCCTCGACATATGTCACCTGATCATCCCACTGCTTCACTGCGTCCACGCTTCCCTCAGTCCTACCGATAGCTGGCGGGGTATCCTGCTTCGCTTCACGTCCTGTGTCCATCTTCTTCACTTTCTCCTCATGCCTGACTTTATGTAGCTCATCTCTTGCTGAATTCTGCTCCCGGACCTTTCCTTCATTGGTTGCGCCATCAGGTTCCGTTGTCGTAGCCTCGCCAGCGAGGTCCAAGGGGATAGCTTCTTGTAGAGAAGTAAGGAGCTAGAGTAGGATTGTTATCTTTCTGTCCACGACTAGCAAGCGGAATTAGAGATCCTCCACCCCCTGGCGGAGTTTGAAGACCAACCCAAATAGAATTTCCAGGATTTATCGAAGCTGAGTGTCAGGTAAAGGGTTCAGGGATGGGTTCTCGGTGCTCCGAGGCTTACATGGAGGAGGTTCCCCCATAATCAGCCCAACAGAGATAGGAATTGGTGCGAGTGGAGTTTCGAACAAGGGCGGTTCAGGGAGGTGGCGCAAGTTGGAAGACGACAACCTAGGGACGATAGCCAGGCTATCAAAATGCATAGCAGCTAAAGAGGGAGATGAAGGAAGAGTTGCATTCGGCTGAATGGAGGGAGAGGAGCAGGAGGAAGGCGAAGAAGAAGGCGAAACAGAGTGCCGCCGAGGTTTCCATGGGGAGCCTCTGCGCGGGCGCCCTCGAGGTCGTGGCATGGTTCACATTGTGAATTGGCTAAAGAGTGTCAAGTGGAAAGGGGAGTGACAGGAATCCTGCAGCCAGACCAGAGCTATATTGAGCCTGCAAGTCCCAGAAAACTCAGATGGTGGCTGCCAGGAGGGATGCCAGTTGAGGCCCGTGCAGGGACAAGAGAAAAACAAGTGGAACTCAGCCATGGAATGAGCGTAGAGGGGAGGAGGGATGTCTTTAATTTCTCCCCACGCCATTTTTAATGGCTATTTAATGCCAGTGTAGGGTGGTGGGCAAAGGCACGATCCCTTCACATGGCTCTGTGCTTTGCTGACCATGCCTCTCCACCTCGTCATGCCGCGTGTAGCACAATAACACCCCATCCGGGGGTACATTAATTAAATATGTTATAATATAAGTAAATTTATATTATATCATATTAATGTTTCAAAGCCTTTGTGAGGGGAGTTTCAAATATAAGCTAAAATAATTTCCAGAAATCCCTATAAAATAGGGAGGCCTAGAAAATAGGACATATGTTTATGTTTAGTGGGAAAAAAGGAAAATAAAAAGGTTGAAAATATATACAAATTAGGTTTTTGTAAAAAGTAAAAAAAAGTGAAAAATGAAATGTGAAAGTAAAATTAAAATTGGAATTTGATTATATATATATATATATATATATATATATATATATATATATATATATAATTTATTGTATTCATTTATGAGAAAATATTTAAATGTTAATTAGGTTATTTTATTAAACATAAATAGTTAAAAAATAATCAAAATTACAATAAAAATACATAGAATTAAATGTTACAATCATTAAAAATTAAAATTAAATAACATAAAATATATACAAAATTAAAATTAAAATGAAATATTTATGAACATATTTTACGAAATCAGTAAAATAATGTAATATATTAATTACAAATTAGCAAAATTAGGGAAATTTAGACAAGTCGAGGTTCCATGCTCCTAGTTTCCATTGGTTGGGTTCCACACCTGGGAGAATTTAGAAAAAGGTGCATAGGCTAGGATTCATGAAACTATATTCTATGGAGAGGAGCGATGACAGGTGTGATCTAGGATGCAGCGATTCAACTGAAATGAAGGGAAAGAGATGAAGGAGATAACATTCATTTATGAGAAAATATTTAAATGTTAATTAGGTTATTTTATTAAACATAAATAGTTAAAAAAAATAATCAAAATTACAATAAAAATACATAGAATTAAATATTTACAAAATAATTAAAAATTAAAATTAAATAACATAAAATATATATACAAAATTAAAATTAAAATAAAATATTTATAAAACATATTTACAAAAATCAATAAAATAATATAATATAATTACAAATTAGCAAAATTAGGGAAATTTAGACAAGTCGAGGTTCCATGACCCCTAGTTTCAATTGGTCAAGGTTCCACACCTAGGGGGGGGGGAGAATTTAGAAAAAGGTGCATAGGCTAGGATTCATGAAACTATATTCTATGGAGAGGAGCGATGACAGGTGTGATCTAGGATGCAGCGATTCAACTGAAATGAAGGGAAAGAGATGAAGGAGAATGGATGATGCCCCATGTGATGATTTAACATCGCATGTAGCAACAAGTAGAGAAAGAAGATTGATGCTAACCCAACATACAAAATAGGATAGTCCACTCAATATGTGCATCTCAGAGGTAGGAAAAACTCAGATTGCAAGGAGAGGGAGAAACATCTGCTAGACACACTATGATTGATGTATTTCCATTTATGTCAACATCTGATGACACACATGGAGCTCAGAAGGGAAATCACATTACAGAAACGTGATCGGGATCGAAATCCCCATAGGACAAATGGGGACTATTGGATGTGCAAGTGCTAGATCAAGGGCATGGATTGATTGTGGAGCATGAAGGGAGAATTAAACTACATGTTATTTCCAATCCCGCAATTATTCTAGATCGTCATATCTCACTGATTCAAATATTGACGGTTGTGGTTGATCCACCAATAATCGCACAACTTCAATTACGAAGTTTGGGTGATGGGATAAACCACACACAAGTTACGGTTCTGCAATCCACACCGACCGTCGATGGTCACCCACCAATAGATCTAAGGTTGGCATCAGTTCCATGACCAACAAGCAGTTTCCATTATGGAACTCGATGATAGTTTTAAACATCATTCTAGTTGGGACCCCTTGACAATCCAGGATCGTTGGATTGAGTAAAGTGGAAGGATAGGATAAGAAAATACCAAGTCCGAAGCCCCAGAGTCACAAACTCCCATCAACTGTCGGATCTGGAAAAACCCTTGACCGTTGATCTATTTAGAGAACTCCAAGATAGCAGTGGTCAACTTTGGTATTGAACACTTTGGTAGAAAAGGGTTGAGAACAAGTAATATTACCCAAAGGCCGAAGTCCCGAAGTGGACATGATTCATCCGATCTGAGGAACACTTCAGGAAGTATCCTGACTGTTGGATCAAGTTTAGTGGAAGGATAGGGTAAGCCACAAAGTGTCTCAAAGTAAACGAAATTTGTCTGATCTAAGGAACACTTCAAGAAATATCCTGACTATTGGATCAAGTAAAGTAGAAGGATAAGATAAGAAAGACAAAAGGCTTGAGATCCTGAATACCTGAATTCTCGATAGTCGTTTGATTGAGTTAATATTTTTTGGGTTAAATGAGGACCATCGAATATGGTAAATACATGATGGTCATTTGATTAGAATAATGGTAAACTTCGGTGTTGACCACTTCGGTGAAAATGAATTCAGAACATATGAGTTTACCTAAATGCCGAAGTTTCGAAGTCTCTCTCAGTCGTCGATCTGAGATACATTTCGGGAGTCAGTGAAACTGTTAGATGCAAGAGAAGAACATGTGCCACATCAGGAGATCTACGTCAGTAGACTGTTCGACAACACAAGTATTCCAACAGAGGACGAACAACTTCAGTAACCACTCACATAACCAGATCAAAGATCAACACACCGATGTTTTCACGTGGTAACTGCATCAAGATCAACACAACCGATGTTTCACGGGTAAAACCCCTACCGGAAAACATCCACGGCCCCAGCCTACCACTTGGAGCAGCTTTATTAATGCAAAGAAAAGATTACAGATATTTTGCCAAGAGAGTTTCTCACAATCCATCATCGAAAATGACCCTCCATGCTCTTTAAATAGAGATCATGGACCACCCGGGTGTTAAGCCATGGATCAATGGTCTAAATGAGGAGAGTATGAACTACAATCATTCTGCCCAAATGGTCGACCATCTGGATTCCTAACTAAAAATGCATACCAATGCATACTAAAGAAAAAACACACTAGAAAACACAATTTTACCTAACGACATAATAGATCAAGTAGATCTTAACTAATTCTAAGTGTCTAAATATCCAAACACTCACCCTGTTCGTAACTTGGGATAGGATTGAAGGATTTACAATGACACAATAGGAGAAGGTTAAGGCATTGTTTCCATCCCCTTAATGAAAAACTCAACTCCTAACATAGACGAAGTTTGGAAAATATTTCCCTCAGAAGAGAATTTGTGAAAATGTGTGCAAATTGATCTTCTGTAGGGCAAAAGAGTATTTCAATAACTTGATCTTGAATGAGTTTTTTGATGAAGTGAATTTGTAGCTTGATGTGTTTTCTATTTTGATGTTGAAATGGGTCTTTGAGAAGCTTGATGGAACTTTGATTGTCACACCAAAGTCTGGTCGGATGTTGGTGTTGGAATCCAAACTTTAAAAGTATATGCCAAAGACACAAGGCTTCTTGACATGCATTAACCACTACTTGGTACTATGCTTCTACTAAAGAAAGAGAAATATCCTGTTGTTTCTTATAGGCCAAGTGACAGGTCCTGAACAAAAGGATGAAAACATAACCGCAGATTCACTCATCGAGGTCGCCACCTAACTAATCAGCTGAAACCAACCAATAAGGGAGTCCCTTTGAACTGTAATGTATCCCAAGTTGAACTGTACCATGAACATAGCCAAGTATCCTTTTAGCTTCTTTCCAAACGGATTTCAAATATGTATTATACTCCGCAAAAATACCAAATAAAGCAAAGGAAAGATCATGACAAAAGGAGGCAAGTATAAGAGGCTACCAACCAACTCCACAATACAGTATAATCAACCGGAGAAGTACAAGTGGGCGTAAATCTTTGACTCCTGCATCGAAGGGAAGGATGATACAATCATCCGAA
Organism: Picea sitchensis; assembly: GCA_010110895.2. NCBI lineage: Eukaryota > Viridiplantae > Streptophyta > Pinopsida > Pinales > Pinaceae > Picea > Picea sitchensis. The sequence continues at coordinate 68,503 of SNQJ01S0018933.1, forward strand.
AGTTTATGAAGAAGGTCATCACAAGCATACTTAGACTAGGGAAAGAAAAAATCATTAGTTTGCAAAACTTGAGGCCAAGGAAATAGTGCAAAAATCCTAAGTCTCCGCTATTTCAAATTTCTCTTGCTACTTTTCACATGGTTTAAAGTTTTGAGTCACTACCAGAAGGGATACATCAAATACAAAGGACACAAGGATGATGAGATGGCTTCCTACTTCCTTGGTATAGATATTAGGATCATAATGGCATATAGAAAATACAGCTTCAATAAGAATGTTGTCCATTTTTTCATACCAATCTTGTTTAATACAATAAAGAGATTTCTTAAGGGAAAAAATAGGACTAGAGTCATTTTGGACATAACCGTGAGGTTGTTCCATGTATATTTCTTCATTCAAATCGCCATGCAAGAAGGCGATTTACCATACCATCCTGGATGGAATCCCATTTATGAGGTTGCTAAGGGAAAGAACAAGGTGGATGGAATTCATTTTGGCTGGGCAAGGTTTCATTATAGTCACGCCTTCAACTTGGGAAAATCCTTTGGCAACTAATCGAACTTTTAGTTCTTTCAATACTTTCATCCGATGCATACTTAGTTCTATACATTTGCATCTAAAAGTTTTCTTCCTTTTGAAGAGGTAATAAGATCCCAAGTATCGCTTTCCCATTAAAGAACGATACTCCCCATTCATTGTTGTATCCCAATCTTAGATGACCCTAAGCTTTCTCAGAAATGTCTCTCGATCATGAGTTTCAAACTTGAGCCAAAAGAGAGAAGAGTTTGTCGAACTGCGGAACGGTTCCACCGCTGATCCGGGATCATCGACAAGATCACCGCTTGCTTCGTGGTTGAACGGACCCATCTAGGAAGCTGTGGAACTGGTGCTTGTCTGTGTTCAAAGGACCTTAATATGAGGAATGTGGGTAGTGGAGGATTTTCATCCCTCACCTCATCATCCAAAGAAGAATCCGTATTAGAACGTAATAAGGCAATAATTATTTGGCGATGGCTCGCAGCCTAAGAAGAACAACCAGCCACGAAATTGTGCCAAGATTTTCATCAAATTTAACATCTCTCTAAGAATAATTTCATTACAAAGTGGTTGAAGAAGTCTGTAACGTTTGACATCTTCAGAATAACTAATAAATATACACTTCACCCCTAGTCAAGAATAAGCTTCCTTTTCTCATCGTAAATGTGAGCCCATGCTATATCGCCAAATACATGGAAGTGACTTACATATGGTTTTATTTTAGTCCAAGCTTCTTTCCTCGTGTTATATTTTGTTTCCTTGTATGAATGGACTATGTAATTTGGTAATGTAGCTTGATTTCTTCAGCCTAATAATCAGACTTAATCCCTTTATCTTGGATCATACACTATCCATTTCAATGTGCGGTTCTTCTCTCGCATGTAAACACCATTCTTTGTTGTAGTGTATATAAAACGGTGTCGCATTCCACGCCCTATGTAGTACAATAAGAAATTATTGTTCACATATTCGCTTCCATTATCCGTTCTTAACCTTCAAAGTTGATGCCGATGTTGATTTTCCAAGGGCCTTTGTGCTTCAAAAACTTGTCAAAACTTCACTCCTTGAAATTTTGAAGAAGTAAACCCAAGTAACGTCTCGAAAAGACATCAATGAAAGTTAAGAAATACTCTGCACCCGAAAAAGAAGGAGAATAAGTGGACCACACAAATCACTTTAAACAAGCCGCAATATTCGAGTATGCCAAGAGGCACGCTTTTCAAAGTTGTTCCAATGATGTTAATGAGAACACAACTAGCAAAAACACCATCTCTCGCATGAAATAAGAGGAAGACCAACCACCATCTATTGATTACAAGTTGTTTTCGCAATGAGGTATAGTTTAGATGACCAAACCGGCCATGCCAAAGTCAAGTCATCACGAGCAACAAAACTGATGAAAAGTCAGATGACCCAAAGTTGTCAAACTTTGTACAACCTGGTAATATCATTAGCAATTCTAGTTGCAAGAACACGTTTAGGATATTTTAGATCCTTGATTGCCAACTTTGTGAGGTGAAAACTTGATGGTTTTACCTTCACCCGAATATATCGATATATCGATAGAAGGTTACAAGAAAGATTGGAACACATAATTACATCATTGAAATGACCATTTTCTACTCTACACTATTCTTAGATCCCACAACACCAGAGATCTATCATCACCAACAATATTTCCAGGTTATCTATTTATAAAATATGGCTTTATCCTTAGCCATATGATAAGATCCTCCTCAATCAATAAGCCACTCATCGGGTTATAAAGCAAAGCAGTAGTAGAAGGTGTATTGAAGGAAAACCGTAGCGTAAAGTGCATGTCCATGAGAAGAAGAAGAAGAATCAATACTGATGTCAAGTGCTTCTTCATCGCTAAGCCGGCACGCCATCTCTTGAAACATTTGACCATCATGACCATCTCTATTACAGTGCCGTAATAAGTGTTTGTTAGTATTCTTTTATATTTTTATCCTTTTTCACCATTATGAGCTGTTATCCGAGTGGGTTTCCAGACCTTGTGTTGTTGTTTTGTAGCAGCATGTTGCTTGGATACTTAGTTTATCTTTCTACCTGTTTGAGCCGAGGCCAGGTTGATCACTCCAAGTTGTACAAGCTATCTTCCTCTCAATCAAGGAAGTACAAAGGACCTAAGAGTGGGTTGTGCTATAATCTTTCCTTACAAAATTTCTTTCATGTCATAGAAGGTAGATACAAACACGTAATATGCAACTACCTAGCTTAGAAATAATAATATATATGCAACGCTTCTTCCTCCATTTTTATCTTACATTCTTCATGTTCTGAGCGTTTAAACTCGATAGATAGTTCCAAGGCAAGGAAATTCATTTGGACTTAAGGTCAGTATCTGATTTTCTAACTATTGTGCTTCAATATTGAGTTTACCAAACACGCTTTCAATCTTGTCCCAAGCTTCTTTGTGGTCATCAATTCCTTTAAGGTGGTACCTTAGATCAGGATAGATGTACATTCCAATTAGTCCATGTGCTTCGCCATTCTATTATCCCATTTGATTTCTTATCATCACTGGGGTTGTTTCTTTCCCATGGTAATCCGATACAGCCTTTTTAACAAATCTTCCATATGGGACCTCCACAGGCAGTTGTCACTGTAAGTGCTGATAGTACCTTGTGTAGCTTCTATATTAAATATGTAGATACGTGACGAAAACTAAAACTGATGTGATCTTGATGGAAAGATCTCTAAAATTTGTGTGGTTTTAAAAACGTAAAAATCAAAACGGACTCCGATGTGAGAGTTATGCCCCTTTAAAAAGGCATAAATCCAGAACAACAACCACGTGATAGTGTAAGTTACTTTATGAAGTGACCCACTCTTATAAAGAGAAGTGGGGATCACTTTTACAATGATAATGACATAAATGCAAAAGTTGCATGCAAAATAACCCTAAAAATAAAAATAAAATAAAATTGTAAATAATTATTTTTTTTCATCCTGCTTAGTCTTCTTAGCAGGTTGGAAGAGACTTCTTTTTCTAAAAAAGGTAACAAAAGAGAGACTGAACTCAAGATCTCTATCATCAAGGCAAGTTTCAACCAAATGGTCTAGGAAAAACATATTGTAATGTCTCATGGAGGATTGGGGATGTTTTGTTGTTGTTGCTGCTGTGGAAGACGGCCTTGGAGAGCATGCTCCAAAAAATACTCTTTTCACACAAAAAATTTCGCCGGCGACAACAAGGGTTGACCGTTAGCTTAATTCCTAAGATGCACCTTTTCCTAATCAAGCTCGACGGTCAGACTCACAGGGCGTGGGGAAAAGACAATACACATATCTAAAAGAGTAGAAGCCCATAAATAAAAAAATACAAACCGAAATAAAACTTCAAACTTTGCAAAAATTTAAAAAAATGTGCATTCGTGACTTACACTAATTCACTAATGGCCGTGATCTTGGGCAAACAAACATTTTCGAAAGAAAACAAAAAAGTGTTCCCCGAAGGAAACGAATCTCCACGCAATGGAATATTCCTTTCAGCCCAGAAATGTACCTAAATGCCGTGAAAATGGAGATGAGGCAACTGGCTTCACGATCTCGATCTACAAAAAGAGCGGATCTTCAAACGCTTATGACACGGCTCGGACAATGTGTATTCCAACAGAGGAAAACACCTTAAGTAACCACTCAAACCGTGATCAAGACCACCACACCGACAGCCAATGGTAAACTCCTAATGGGAAACATCCACTACCACCAACATGACCACCATTTATTAATGCAAAGAAAGATTACAGAGATATTTTATAAGAGAGTTTCTCGTGTTAACAACATCATCAACAAATGTCTCCATTCTCTTTAAATGAGATCATAATCAACCGGGTGTTAAGGCATGGATCAATGGCCATTAAGATTGAGGAGATCGCCTTGGATCACTCTATATGTCGGGAACATATCGTGACCGCCGATTTCTAACTACAAATGCATACTAACTAATGCATACTAAAGAAACACACTTTTACCTAACGACATATTAGACCAAGTAGATCTTAACTAACTCCTAAGTGCCTAAATATCCTCACATAGACCACGTCAGCAAGGACATGTGGCACATTTAGATAATGGCAAGTGTCAAAATGAAATCGACATTTCAGGTACATGTAAATCACAAATCTAAGTGACATGTGGAATCCACTTAGCCAGTGCCAAGACACAAGTGACATTTGCATCTACATCACTCTGGGAGTATGTACTTTCAAAGTTTCACCACCAACAAATACCCAAAGTCCCGAAGCTCTGAAATGAACAAAAATTGTTCATCATGCAAATAACATCCAACCATCTAATCTACTTTGATGAAATGAACTCCGAAAGATTAAAGGACAATGAAGGAGAAATCACCCGAAGTGTCGAAGGCCGAATGTAACGCGTACCATCGATCTAATTTGGGAACATTCTCGATCGTTGACCAAGTATAGTGGAAGGATAGTGTAAGTGGAAGTGTTAAACAATAACAAGTGGTCACAACTACTGTATGACTTATTGGGTAGGTAATCACTCTGGAAGAATTGCTACTACATAATTCGAGAGACATGAATAACCGAAGTCTCGAAGTAAATGAGAACCGTCCATCTCATCGTCACATTAAAATGTGATCGTTGATTTTGATAAGTGATCAAGCACTCTCTTAGCTTAGCGCCTAGTCACCAACTGCGGTCATATGGAATAAAGAAACAAAGGGAAAAATAAGAGGCAACGCTTAAATTAATAAGCCCGTAGTCTTGTGCCTATGTTCATATGTAAATGGTTTGAAGGAAGTGCCTCTACAGAATTTTATTTCTACAATGTTTGCAGAGACATGAAATTAAGTTAAATGAAATTGATCCATACCTGTGATTGATTAATGAAAATCATTTTCATTAAATTGAAAAGGCTTCTCGATAAAATTTGAATAAAACAAAAACAAATGAGATTATTGTTAATGAAGAGGTGTGATGGTCCAAACAAAGGGACACAATGTTTCATAGCTCACACCAGTTGGAAAAGTATATAAACTAGAAAGAGTGGCAAGAAGAAAGTGTATGTGTGATCCAGATCAGAATATCAAAAGAAGAAGCAAATTCCAAGAAGGAAATAAGAAGATACGTATGTAGTGAGGGTGGAAGGGAGGAGCATGGAAGGATTGATATCCTTACTAAGCAAATTGTAAAAGATAAGGGAGTTGGTGCTTCCTAGGGTTGGTGCCCTAAATACAAGGGAGTTGGTGCTTCTTAAGGTTGGTGCCCTAAATACAAGGGAGTTGGTTCTTCCTAGGGTTGGTTCCCTAAAGATGAAGGAGTTGGTTCTTCCTAGGGTTGGTGCCTTGAAGAAGGGGATTAGTGTGTCCTAGAGTTGGTGCTCTAAAGAGGATTGGTGTCTTTCACCATTCTTTATAAAACCTTGTAATTGATGTTAAATATATTTATATAATTGATTTTTCATACAATTCATTGTTTCTTTATTGTGGTGATCAATAAAATATAAAAGGTAATTGTTAATTATGAAGAAAGGGTAATACAGATTCACCCCCCTCCCCTCTCAGTATTCCAACACCATCAAGTCCAGGAAAAGGTCCTTACAATGGAGACTACGGGTGAGTGTAGCAGGTAACTAACAAGCATCATACGAAATCTCAACAAGGACTCACAATTAAGTGTAGGAATGGGATTTTGGTGATAGGTAAGACCAAGAGTGGACCGAGTATAAACCAATATGAATAAGTTCGAGGATAGACTCACAAGAAATATGGGTCCAACAACCTTTGGAGATTTAGAACTTAGGGAAACTGCAAGTGAAGGTAATGTTCTTCCCAACATGGATAAGCTTGAAAAGAATTGAGGTCAAGGGTTTGCAAAATGATCAAGATATTTCCCCATAGGCTTCTCAAGACTGGAGTGGTCACGTGTATGAATTGTATTTGCAAACCTTCTCCTGCAAAACAAAATAATGATATCAACCATGCAATCAAAAGAATAATATCCAATCCAATAAACAATATATTCCCTACATTTAAACCAATTCAAAAGGGAGTGTTAGGTTTATTCAATAATAACATGGTGACTTTAGATGAGTGTCCTGAAACTGCATGTGCTAAGTCTCAACTCAAAATAAAGAATCATCTAGTATTTGATTTAGACTTAGAGTTATAAATAAGTGAGTAAAATATGCATGCTAAATCATAAATATGAAAACATGAAGAAAAAACATGCCAGTAGGAAGATGCATAGTTTTATTTATTCAATCAAGACATGAAATAGAACAAACCATGCAGCCACATCAGATCATCAAGCACTTAGGAATCAATAAAAGTTCATAATATGACACATCAATTCCATCATACAAATGTCGAAAAAAACATCATAGGTCAAGAGGCAACATGAAAACATATGAAATCATCAGATCGAAAGGAATAATCAACACCCATCAAAGAAAATCATCCATCAAAGATAAAATCCCTAAATCCCTCAGTGTAGGAAAAGAGATAGCACTAGGCTCAAGCGGTAGAGAATTAGGCCATAGGATTGAAAATTTAGTGGGGGGGGAGGCTTTCCTTTAACTTGTAAAAGAAAAAGTAAAGGTGGGTTGTTGCGGCCACAACAAGTTCTTACTTGGAATTGTTTCTAGTTGGAGGTTTGTACCAACAACCAAGTTTATAAAGTGGTATACAAATTCACCTGGTCTATAATCTTGAAATACATAACCAACTTTATTCCATGTTCTTTAATCCTATGTTATATTTTCTCCTTTAATAACCATCGACCCAATCATAAATTCAATTCCTTCGGAGTCTGTTACTGATCGTATGAGGGTATTATTTCTCTCTAAGCAACGTTCTAGCCAATAATCAATGCCCCATTCATTACCTCTTGGTGTAACCATTGTGTATATGTTCCCTGGAAAAAATGGAGTGCCAACACGTGATTCCACTAAATGACCAAATCATAAAACATTTAAGAGAGTTATTCAAAATTTAATATAGGGTTTCACTAAACCTGGTACTACAAGATCCGAGACATGATCATAATATGCTAAAATATTTGATTGGTCCTCCTCCAATTGGGATAATTCCATATCTATACATTGACCAATGGGGAGTGATACATGATTCTGTATATCAATCCAGTCTATCAATTCACAATCACCCCATTCATTACTACTACATAGACTAAATAAGTATGAGAGTTTTCTCACCCATATTTCAACTATTGCATTGTCTAATATTTGAACTGAATGGAATCCATGAGTGCCCTAGATTATTTTTCATTCATACCATTTTGATCGATCTACATCAACCACCTCCTAAAAATATCTAAGTACATGTCCTTTCCTGTGTGATTGGTCCTCATGGGTTTTGTTCCCTCTCCCATTACTGAATAGCACCATTCAATAATGGATTTCTCATCTCAAATGATGGAAGTAGTTGTGAACTTCATTTATTTCCTGTGTAACACGCTTTTTATTCATGAACTTACTCTATCATGCTCCCCTTTCCCGTTCTCGAACTCAAAATAGCTCCAAATGTGTGGTACCTTGATTTTTTTTTCAACATACACATCCATTGAAATACATAAACATTTTTGAAATATCATGCACAAGCGTCTCACCAAATCCAATGTTTATCCATGTGTATGTTATTCTCCTTAATGTGATTGTAAAACAACTGAAATCAATGTTTTTGGTAGGATAATTCATGGCATCAATCACCATTTATGTATAATTGATACTCCTTTAATATCACTCTATTTTTTTCATTACTATATGGCCCATGCCTTTATGTGATATGGACTATTATGTTGACCTACTCTAAGTGATAATGTTGGATTTGAATCTCATTTTGCAGTTGAAGGATGTAGTTATCTGCAAAATCAACCACTAATAATATAGTACCAATGGGAAATCTATCTCTACATATTCTAAAATGTTCGTTCTTCCATCGAGCCACATAGATATGTTGAACATATTGTCATGTCTTTTCGATAAAGTCCTTCATGAAGTCACATACGCGTACTTGGGAAGTCACCAATTGTATTGTTTTTCTTTCATTCCCTCCATCAATATCATATGGAACATATTTAAAGCTTTGAAAGGAAACCTCCTTCCTCCCCAATTCATATTCATTGCATACATGGATGCACTTGCTCAGTAATGCCATTCCACTGCACCTGGGGCATGTTCCATCTATGTAACATTTTTAATAAAATGCACAAACCTCTGGTATTGTACACAAGATGTTGTGAATAAAGTCTCTGGATGACTAAAATGACAATATAACTGAGCATTCTTGCAAAAGGGTGTTATGCAATACAGGGAATGTGTGTGTGTGTGTGTGTGTGTGTGTGTGTGTGTGTGATAATAATAACCATACTCAATGTGATATCTACAACAACATGTGTTATGGATTATGTTTATTCGAACATACCAAGGCTTGTATTTATGGAAAGATCTTCGGCCCAAGTTAAGTGAACTATGTATTGTCTTGAATCTCACATACAATTCTTTCTACATAATTTCAAGAATTTTTTAATATGGGGTTCATGGTCCCTAGATCCCCTTTTCAATTTTAGTACATCTTTTTGGTTGGAAGAATTCCTAATGTTATCATGCTAGAAATCATGTACTATTCCCTTAACTACTCCAATTAACTTCATGTCAGAATGAGGTACACTAGCACTGAAGGCCCACAAATCTATTGGGCCACCTGTTTCGAGGTTATCTCATCTACGGGAATACTTTCTAATGGTTTTGATATTTCATTTCATGAGATGAGAGGTTTGTTGGAGAAAACAATGTTTTCTTGTGATCTTTCTAGAAATTGATTTTGACAAGACACGTCGAGATGCATTACGGTCTTTAGAATGATATTTCTTACCAATTCTTTGAAAAACATCCACAAGGTTTCTAACAATATGATGACTTGATTCTAAACTTTTGACTTTTTGAAGCCTAAAATTCTCCTAACAATAATGCTAGCGGGAAAATACCCCCTTTAACTACACCATGGTTTAAGATGTAGACAGAGCGAATGACCGTCTAAAAGTCAATCTATTTTATACTCTACCCAAAACATACCAAAAAAAATGAAAGAAATCAATAAGAGAGAAGATCGATAACTGTACCGTTTATCCTACGTCTGGTGATGATCTCCTCAAGCTCTGTAGTTCCAACGAATGCATGTCTCCTCCCAAGATTGACCCGAAAACAAAACTAGGAAGAAAATTTCTACAAACATGCTATTCTATTCATGAGTTAGTGTTAGATATCAAATTATAAGTATAAATAAAAGAGAATACACAAAACATAATCATTTGGGATAGAGAAAAGAGATTCTCTTATTCATCAAACAAAAAATGAAAATTACAATTTGTTGCAGCCATGATTCCATGAACCTGGTTTGGGTTCCTCTTTACAATTCTCCAAGAGCACCTAGAATATGCCTCTTCTCTCAATATTCTGATCACCTCAAAGGAAGGGAATGGATTGAATGGAAGAAAAAGGGGGTGATGAGGGAATGTTGAGGCAATATCTCACAAAATATATCAAAAGATTGGACAAGGAGGGGAACTGAAATTGGGCAGAGTTTCAATGTTCTTATGCTTGGATGTTAAATGAGACCCCAAAACCTCCTTTTATATGAAAAAAGGATGGTTATTCATTTGGGTGACAAGCTATAGAAGGTGAATTGGTTGGGAAACCTGCAATATCTCATGAATTTCACCGAATTCCTTACAAATTTTTAATTTTTGCAACTTTTGCAAGCATACATGGGTTGTTTAGTGTGAAACAAGCATATGTACATGGGTTGTATATCATGTGGAAAGTGCATGTATGCAGGATGTAGTGGTGCAGGTCACGTACATGCTCTAAAAAATGGTTTTTTAAGAAGAGCTCCTCAACAGTTCTTTGGAAAAATATGAAAGTAAGAGGGCCAAGGCCATGTATGCATGGATAGGGAATTTTAGGGCTATAACATATTCCCTCCAATGTGTGAGTTCAGAAGAGTAGTTGATGGCTGAAATACATTACAATATCTTCACCAATGTGCGAAATCGAGTGAGCCCGGGACAAGAGTTCGGGAGGTGCCATCTGCAAAATAACAATTATCTCTCTGAGGCGGGCATACCCATGCGCAGGATGAACTAAATCATGGATGTCAATCAATTACACTACAGATCCATGTCATATAACTATATAAATTGTATCCACGAGCAATACACAATGGATCTATATCTCAAAATCATTCGAAGATATACAAGTATAGTACCCATCTTGAAGAAGCTATTGATGCCTGATGGTTGGGGATGAGGTCTACATATCTTGAGAAACAACTTCAAAATCTTTAAAACTCAGGTAGGAGTATAATGGGAGTGTATAACTCACTACCCTAAGGTCTTCAACAACTCATTGGGAAAAGGCATGAGGATCTCAATGAGCAAGAAGAAAACTTCGTCGATTTTGAATCTGGACATGACTGGACTCTTGGGATGACTAACTCATGGAAGTCAAGAGACAAACTACATAAAGGATGACTCGGGTTGAGTGAAACTTCCCTTGCAAAAAAGCGTTAAAGATGATCAAACTCAAGAATCATGACATTGAGATAAGTTCGCGATGCAGGTGTTATTGGATATATCAGTAAATACTGACATAAAATGATCTCCCTAGATCCACCTAGATCTAGAACAAAACAATACAAGACATGGAGTTTTCCCTAAGCTCTAATCACTTAATCTATTGTCAAATAAAGGATGAATAACATACCTTTGAATATTGCTTCCTTATGTCTTTGTTGTCCCTACTTTGCTCCGGTTCTCTTATGCTATTGATCCTGCAATGGAACACAAACCAACCAAAGTGAAAGTAATAATAATATATTCAATGAACACTTTTACATATGATTAAGGAATCATGTAATAAAATGAGAATGATTTTATGGGAAAGAAACATGCCATTGTATTATATTAAGAGAAAGTGGAAGATACAACCAAGCAACCTTGATGTCGCTAAGTTCCCTTTCAGTGGCTCTTGCTCTTGACACACACACCAGCTCTAAGCTTGCATGAAGATGATCCACACTAACTTGATAAGATGAGATGGAGCCTTCAAGCATTTGATGTAGAGTACCTCATACAATTCACAGCCTATTCAACCTTAATCATTCCTTACTTGTTCTTGCTTACTTAATGCTTAACCTTTTCCATGAGAAATCCATCATTATATAGGAGAAAGAGAGATGGTTAAAGAGATCAAGATGATCCCACCAAATCAAAGAGTCAGGTAGGATCTCAACCACACAGATGCCACCCCATATTCTAGAACATTCCTTCTAGAACTTTCGTGAACTTCTTCCTTTTTCTCAGTTTTAGAATGCTAATGCACCCTGTCTATATAGCATCCTGCAGAAACCCCACAGGCTAGGTTTAGAGCAGCCTGCAGAAATCAACATTTCTGAGCTATATAATACTACTAGCCTACGATGTCCTTCTAAAAAAAGGCCTTGTAGAGAAGGAAACCATTTACTTTTCTCATGGGAAAGATACTTTTGAGAGGCTTAATACATGCTTGTAGATACATCACCAGGATGACTAAAATAATGTGTAACATAATGCCCCCCAAAGTATCAGGTTGGAATTTGTGACAACCAAAATACTTTGTAGAATGTGTGTGTGTGTGTCAGAAACAAGGAGCGTACCAATCAGGAACCTACAAACAACCAATATTTTGCGCAATATAATACCATTTCTGAGGTAGGCATTCCCATGCTCAGACTACAAATGATTTAAACCATTAATTTCAGTCATGGCCACCAATCATACACTGTGGATCCATGTCATCAAGATTCTACATAGCCACGTGACATACAAAGTGGATCTATGTGTCAATACAAATCATAAATATTCCATTGCAACCTGGACCAAAATGATGATATCCAGGTTCTTCAATCCCTTTGTCCATAAGTATGAATCTATCCATGTGATTACAGGTGATGAAGTCAAAGATGGAAGAAACCACTTGATTACTGGTCATTAATGAAAACTATTAACAAGTGCGAGGGAAATCACCATTGATGTCAATGACTCCCAAGGTACCTCAGTACAATCCATCGAATGCGAATAAATGAGCTGAAGTCAAACACTCGATAGAATCTCTTGATCAGGGACCAATGATGTGAATCCATTATCGAAAGTGAAGAAACCTGCCATTGAGGCATGCATGCTCTAAGGTACTAAATGATTTCTAAGTCTTATTCCGGGATGATGAGTTGAAGTCGATAGGAAAAGACTCGTCATAGGAGAGCCTTGATGTATCCCCCATCAATGAAGCGAAATAAGTAACATATTTAGGGTAGATCAAAGTATGAAAATGATTTGAAACTGACACAGGGAAGGCCAACATGGTAAGAATTGATAACTGCAAATGGCTACAAATGGAAGGCCAACATGGTAAGAATTGACAACTACAAATGGATGACTCAATAAGAGTCTTGTCTGCTACAAGGTTGGACTTCTCTTGAACATACGAATGACATGACAATGGTCTTGGTAGCATTGACTCAAAGACGACCCAAGATATGAACCTGCAAAAGGTCAGGCAAGAGACAACTTAGTTTCCCAACCCGGGTTCAATGACGAAGGGGGTGTCATGTTCAAGAGAGACTATTACTGCCACTAAACACAAATATAGATACACCTTTCTTTCAAAAATTCCCCCCCACCTTTTCTCGTAAATACCTCTTTATTTTTACACAAGCTTGAGGGGGGTAACATATGCTTATTGATGTAATCTCATCCTTTGGACAAGTCCCTAGGAGTATGTTTAATGAATGCTAAGAAGGAGTGGTTCGATCCCATATGGGTCTTTCAATGTTTTTTTAGTGAGTCCAAAGATAGAAAACTCAGGGTTTTTCATGTTTAGAGAGTCTGAAAAACACTTAAAGAGAACTCTCTCAGTTCTTTTTTCATAAAGTAGTTTGATGAGATTGGAAAAGTGATAAACTATTTCCCATCAAATGTTTTCTTCAAATACTTTTACGAGTGTGAAAATAACAAGGTCGCTTGGAAATCTTTTTGTTTTTTACGGAGAGTGAAAAGAGCTTAAAGGATACTCCATGAGATTCATTTTTTTTTTGTTACCATGATGAGTACGAAAAGAGGACAAAAATATACTCCGTTGCATTCTCATCGATTTTCGAACACGAGAATGAATAAAGACTAGGCTCGAGGTTTTTCTAAAAAACCTTAAAAAGTACTTGTCCATGTGACAAATAGAAAAACAAATGAAGAAAAATATATGTATTTCATTATTTAGGATCCTAGTTCTTCCATCTACGAGAAAAAAAAACACTCACGAGACCATTAGACCTTTAGGTTTTGGAGAAAATGCATAAAATAATATGAAATTTTAATAGAAAAAAGTAAAAAATGAAATAAATATAGGTAAAATCGCTTTTTACTGTTTCATTTACATTTTGTGGGAGGTACGGGTGACCATTCAACGAACGAATTTCGGCAAAATGGTAATCTCCTTGTCCTCTTTCTTTTCAATGGATTAAATTTCTTTTTTATTGGTGTAAAATTGATTTTTGAGTTGAGTTTTAGGCTGGTAGGTGTGCACCGGGGCTGCTGCAGGCGAGCTATATCGAGACCTGCGTAAACCATAGGTTTCTTCAGATGGCCCATGGTTCACCTACAGAAACCCCACACTGTGTATAATAATCCACTTGCAGCAGCCAAAAATCAAATTTTCTGCATACGCATTTAGCCAATGAAAACTTTTCAAAGCAGCAAATGAAGATGCTAACTCCCTTTTATTGTCCCAATATAGGTTTTTGATCATCAAAATGATGGAGTGGAGGGAGAGGGAACACGAATATGATTATTTCAATGCTTTAAACAACTTGGGCACTGTAAATTCCCTCTAACAGTGTGGGTTATTGAAATTCTTTAAAATCCAGGGCATGAGAGCCCAACTGAGGTTACTGGAGTATCTAGTCCATATGTGGGATGTGGACCAATAGGTGTTTCATGTGGGTGCCCACGTACTGTCCTTAGATATCGAGGATATATATATCTTGAAGGGATTATCTCAACATGGATCTCATGTGACCTTGACAGGAGGCAGAGGTGGTGGTCTACCAATGAGTGAGTATCTCCACCAATATTGTGATCCCGCAACAGAGAGACGCAATGAAAAAGTTGTCATCAGGGATCTTCGAGATTTACCCCTCCTAACTATTATTTTTACCATTGCACATATGGTGGGGAGTGCATATCCTCACATGGACCTCCAAATCTCTTTTCAATATGCAGTAGACTACATGGAGCCTCGGGTTTTTAACTGGAGTAACGGATTTCTTCGTAGCATGAAGACACATTTGACAAAATGCAAGAAAGGGGACCTGAAAAAATTTGGATATGGGTATATATTAGTGTCTTTCTTCCTAGAGAGGGTCCCCCATTTATGTTTAAAGGTAGAGTGGGGCATACTGGCTCCACGAGATCCAAGGATGAAGAGGTGGTGCGACCTCATGGCCTGACATGTGGTCGGCCCCATCGTGAAGTATAATGATGTATTTTTTGACTGGTTGAGGCCTCAACTTCTTATGGTGAACAATTATGCATATGCCAGGCTGGATTTTAGAGCTGACCCCGACTTGGTTCTACCTAAGGGCTTTCAGTGGGGATATCTAGGTAAGAAATACATTTTTTTTTTATGATTTTTTTGTGAATTTTAAAATATAAAATGTTTTTTATGCTTTCAATCCAATGACTAATCAAAACTTTTTGAAAATGAAGATGTAGGGACACACCGGCCTTCAAGTACATCCCCTATTCAAAGACGAGGGGAAGAAGTCATGGTAGAAGGATGGGATGTTGGTGACTATGAGGCAGTCGAGTAGAACCTAGAGGGATTGACAATAGATATCCCAGACATCTCTATCAATGAGATTCTGAGGCGTTATCAGCACCATATTGTGGGCGTGTCTGGTTCACTTAGTTGACTACTTCATAGGGTATCACAGGCAGTAGTGTGCTACTGTGAGTAGCATCCTTGATGTTATTTTGTATATGAATCCAAGTGCTTCTCATTTTGATATTTTTGGTCTTTGGACGAAAACACTTTTTGTAAAACACTTTTATCGTTATATATATACATGAGGATTCTACCGACTTACTTGCTTTAATGTGAATTGTGGTTGGATTTACATGTGTCTTAAATTTTTGCCTAACACATAATTAGCTAATGAATCTGTTAATGTATTTATACATCTAGGAATATGATGATATTCAATGTAATCGAAATAACGTTCCAAGAGGACAATTCGTAGATATACCCATAACAAAGTAGGACTTCAGATAGCATAAACATTACTTAACTTTAGTACCACTAACGGTGAATTAGGCCGTACAACAAGGTTATGGATTCCAAGTGAAATAACATCATTCAACAATTCGATGACTGCACTATATTCTGTGATATTGTTAGTTGCACGATCGAGGCAGACACTATGTAGACTTATTAACTCATTCGTAGGTGCATAGTTTTCCTAATAAGAGGATGCTAAGTTCTAAGTGCTATGACTAGTTCCATCAACGAAGCTAATGTAGGGTAGTGAAGGAACCTACATCTGGAAACCAAGCACAACGCAAGGTAAGCAACTGGGGATCGAAATCAAATAACGAAAAAGCACACAATAGTATGATACAATAAAAATACAAGAACTCATGCAAAGATGGCCTAAGCATAGTACTTCTTTATGTAAATCCCATTCATAGGCTCACTCAAAGGAATACCATCATAATCTACTAACTCATAAGATCCCTTCTCCAACACCCGTTTGACAATATAAGGACCTCGCCACATAGCCTCAAATTTTTCGGTCCCTAGTAAATCACGATCTTGTTCATAGAGGAGAACTAGATCACCTTCAGAGAAAACACATGGCTTGACATGCTTGTCATATTGGGCTTTGACACGCTTTTTCTGAGCTTCAATAACTAGGGTGGCATCATGACGAGTTTCATCTAATTGCATCAGATACAATAGACGTTCCTCTTCGACAGAGGTGTTGGGGAGAAGTTCAACGGCTAGCTTCAAAGATGTTATCTCACATTCAATCGACAGGACAACCTCGATACCATACACTAATTGGAAATGTGTGAACCCCATCACAGACTTTACGGATGTTCGATAGGCCCATAATGTTGAAAACAACATCGTGTGCCAACTTGTCTTGTGAATTCCTATTATCCGTCGAAGCATAGTGATAAGAACTTTGTTTATTGCTTCAACCTAGCCATTGTCCTGTGGATAGTAGGGGGTTGCATTTTCATGCCGAAGACCCAACTTTTCAGTAAGCTCGGACATCATGAAGTTTCAAAAATGGCTACCGTGATCAGTAACGATAGCTTGCGGGATTCCAAATCGAGTGATGATATGATTGAATATGAAAAGTGTTGCATTTTCCAGGTGTTATCGAATGTAGGAATCGCCTCGGCCCATTTAGTGAAATAATCCACAGCTACGATGATGTATCCATGCCCCCTGGCTGAGTGAGGGTTACATGTCATGAAGTCAATGCCCCATTTTGCGAAAGGACCAACGTAAACTACAAGGTGTAAAGGAACATGATGAGATCGTATCTTGTTAATATACGTTTGACAAGTGCGACACTTATGGACATCAGTAATACAGTCTTTAAACAAAGAAGGCCAGAAGTACCCTGCTCATAAGATATTTTGGGAAGTGGCATACCTAGACATATGACCACCACATGCTCTAGAGTGGAAACCATTCAAATCTTTCTCAGCCTTATCATAGGTGAAACAACGTCTAAAAATAGAGTCAACACCACGGCGATAAAGAGTGTCACTGAGAATTATGTATTGATGGGCTTGATACCGTATACGACAATGGTCTGTGCTAGAAAGGTTGGGCCAAAAAATTTGATTCTAGAGATAGATGATAATATCTCTGTACCAAGCATCATCGGAACTGATAAGAAAAAGGGATTCATCAGGAAAGGAATCCTCTGCCACATTTTCTATCTCAGTGGAGGGAAGGTCACATATCATTTCGGCGAAAACCAATGATTTCTTAGACTTAGCATCCTCAAAATCTAAGTCGAAATCCTAGAGAATCACAATATATTTGGAGTACTTGTCCCCTAGGAATTGGTGTGTAAGGATATGTTACATAGGGTTACAATCGGAAATGACAGTGGTTTTGTGTAATAGGATATAGTGACGGAAACGTTGGACAGCTTGAACAGTTTTCAAGGCCAGTTTTTCCACATGTAGGTATTTGGCTTCGGTAGTCGTGAGATTCTGACTCAAATAATAAATTCCATGTTCGTCGTGCGAATCATCTTCTTAGACTAAAACCATGGCAATGGTAGAGTCCGCAGCGGTGAGGTAGAGGAAATAGTCTCGACTATAATCGAGTGGAAAAGCAGTGGTGTACGGGTTAGGGAAAGTTTCAAAGATTCGAAGGATTTGTTGGCAGTTTCATCCCATACGAACTTGTAACCCGTATTCAATAGTTGAGTAAATCCTAACGTTAACTTAGCGTAATTGGGGATGAATCGACGCAAAAAGTTTTCCTTCCCTTGCTAACTTTGGAGTTCACAAAGTGTAGAAGGAGGAGGTAGATTAAGGATAGCCTCAACCTCAAAGGGTCCACCTTAATTCTATGAAGTGACACAATAAAACCCAGAAGTTGGCCAAACTCCACACAAAAAACACATTTGTGTAGGTTTAAACGTATACGATAGTAACGAAAGTGAATGAAAATGGCTCGGAGATGGGTCGGGTGATCTTGGCAGAGCATGGAATGGGTCAGTAGATCATCAAGATATGGTTGTACGATGTGCTTGATATCGTGAAAATAATAAGACATAGTGCTTTGAAAAGTCACTCTAGCGTTCTTTAAACCGAAAGGCAGTTTCTAGTAGGCAAAGGTACCCCAAGGATAGATGAAAGTGGTCTTTTGTTGATCCGTAGGAAAAATATTAATCTGATTATAGCTGAAGAAACCATCCATTAAAGATAAGATTGCACTCCTGGTGAAATCGTCGATGATTTGGTCAATGAAGGGGGTTGGATAATTTTCCTTAGGAGAATCTTTATTAATATCCCTGTAATCGACACATACACAGATCATGCCTTGTTTTTTATTGACTAGAACCAGATTGGATACCCAATTGGCTAAAGCCATAGGATAGATAAAGACGACTTTAAGATTTTTTTTGACTTCAAGCTTTATAGTGGCGGACTTATAAGGGTGGACTGGGAAAAGTGTCTCTTGAATGGGTTTAGCATCCGGGTAGGTCTTAATTTCATGCACAACGATATTGGGGTCAATACACAACATCTCTTCGTAGCTCCAAGCAAAAACATTACAGAATTATTGAAAAATAGCTTTATAAATGATGACTTCATCATCAGAACATGCGGCTCCAATGTGAACATTTTCGACAACTCTAGGTTTAATGGAGATGTCAAGAGGAACGATTGCTGAAATATTACTCAGGTTCCCTTCCTAAAGTACATCGTGTGTCGAATCGGGAACAAAGGAAATGACAACAATGGTTGACGGAGTCGAAATCCATTGGTAACTCTCTATAGTGTGTTGATCCAGGAACAGAATGGAACGATGATGTCCATCGTCCCATGGGGTGTCTTCCATAGACATAACCGACATGATCATCTCATCCATAAGAAATATGATGTGAAACGGATCGGGAGATGAATCACCAAGAGAGGGAGTAGAAGGGGTTGTCGATTGAGTGGGATGATAAGAGGATTCAACCAGACTTAAAGGAATTTGTTCACCATAGAGAAGATAATCACCAGGATTGGGTACTATCCACAGGTCATAAGACGCGAGGGTTTTGCGGATGGAGGTGGAAATCATGTTGATCGAGGCGACCAAAGGAGGTGGAATATCGGGTGGTGGTATTGGTAAGGTATCCATTAAAGTGGAATATTTAAGGATACCCACACCGACATTCGGGTACCTAGAAGGTGTATTCGAGATAAATGGCACGTTGCTAGTACGGCAATTAGAGTTGAAAAAGGCCATTTGGTCAACTGTAACGAATTTTCCTTGATGTGGGAAACGTAACACATGGAAAAGGGTTGACACAATGGCACACATGGAATCAATCCATCTACACCTAAGTAAGAGGTTATAATCAAGAGGCGCATCAAAGACCTCGACCTCTACATTGACCGATTTTCCTTCCAATGTAATAGACAACGAGCGAAGAATACCATAAGGTCTAAAACCATAACCATTGAAATCCTCAAGTGTATTGTGTGATTCAGTGAGGGGGGGAGAGTTAATGGCTTTCCAACAAGAAACATACATGACACACATCAAGGCACCCTCGTCAATAATGGTTCTACATATGTTCTTGTTCTCGACAACAACTTGAATCTGAAACACTAACTTAGGAGGTAGCCTTGGAATGTGATCTTCCAAGTCAAATATTATTAAATTCATATATGTGGGATCAATTCCACTGATGGCCTTTAACATTTCCTTCCGTTGAGTGGGAAAAATTTGAAGGACTTTGAGAATTGACATCATAGAGGGTGATTGGGCAAGATATTCTACAATACTATAGTTTTAAGAAGCACGTGCATGAGGATTGAAGGCATAATTTCGATCAACACCCTTTGGAAGAGGGTGGAGGAATGTATCAGAACCTATTCATTTGAGATGAAGAGGACCATTGGGAGGTGAAGTTGAAGGAGGCAGTTGAACCAACAAAGGTGGTAAATCATAAACTTTCTCCTTCGAAGGAGAATAATATTTGGCTCAAGTGGTGATGGAAATGTCGTTCTTGGTAGAATTACCAGTACACATAAGGACATATGAAGTGGTGGAAGGATAAGGTTGGTCATGAATGACCAATTGAGCTTGTTGTTGAGAAGGGAAAGGCTGTGAAAAAATGGCAGGTCTGGGAGGTTTGTCGTTCCCTTGAAGGAACTTAGTGACCTTAGCTCATCTTGGACAGTCTTTTGTGTAGTGATCATAACCACATATAAGGCAAGGATATCAAGGTTTATGCTTATCCTTATCATCAAGAGACTAGGTCTTAGGTTTATCAGATTGTGGATTATTATTTCTATCCTCTTTATTCTTACCCTTTCCTTGTTTAGACTTATTTTTTCTGGTAGGGGTGGATTGAACAGAGTTAACCTCAGAAGTTTTGTCGGTGGAAGGAGTAGGAGTTAGAGCACTTTGAACATTAGACGCAGGATATTTGAGATTGGTGTGAGTGGCCGATGTGGATTTAGTGTCATCATGGAAGGTTCTAATCACACATCAACAACACGAGAAGTTGTTGGGGTTTTTGAGGTAGCGGTGGTAGAAGGGAGAGGAGCATCAGGGAGCAAGTTGTAAAGAGTGCCCGTTTGCGAATAAACAAGATCTAGGTACTGAGCGTGACTAATCGCCTTCTCTTCAGTGACAAAACCACCCATGGAAATATCATAGGAGATTTCATTCATGAATGATTTAGTGAACCATTCAGCCAATAACTGATCAGGAAGGTCGATTTTGATCAAACATTGTCTTCTTCTCCACTCATGGATGTGATTGGAAATATGAGTGGTCGAATATTGCTTAAAGGAAATCAAAATATCAGTTCCTGTCTCGTAATGGATAGGAAATTGGTAATGTGTGAGAAAATCCATGGCAAGGGTGTTGAAGTCATTAAATAAATCTCGTGGTAATTCTATATACCACCTTGGAGTTGAACCCGTGAGAGTTTGTTGAAAGAGACGTAACCGAATGGAGTTGTCCATCAAAGAGTTGGACTAGAACCAAAGGTGAAAATTCATGACATGGGTTTTTGGGTCTTCTCCTGGTTTACCATCAAATTTGGGAATGTCGGATGGTAGCTTGGATGGTATGATGGGCCAATGGGGAGAATGTAAGATAAGAATGTAATATCGGATCATTCAAGATTCTACACAAATCGAGTAGATCCAAAGTGTCTAGAAAAGGAAGTTGTCTATTCACTTGAGGTTGCTGGTGAATTTGGGGAAGAAATCCCATCGGTATACCAGTAGGACCATAAGCAGTCTGTATGTACGTTGAGTGTCCTGGTATATTTGGTCAAGGATTTGGAGGCATGTAGCCCATAGGGTTGGGTTGGTTGGAAATGTTCCCTTGAAAAGGGACACTAGACTGAACGTGTGGACCCCAAGTGGAACCTAAAGAACTTGGATATGGTTGGCCTGAGCGAGGGGGTATAAAAGGGTTTCTTTGAGGTTGTTTCCCCCTGGATGATTGTGGATTTCCTTGGGAAAGGAGATTCAAAAGGTGGGCTAGTGATCCAGATCCATTATGTCCATACAGTGGGTTGTAGAGTCCAACCTGAGGTTGTCCTCCAAGTGGAGGATACCCCCCAACGTTAGATTTCCCCTAATGGGAATCTAATAACCATAAGTGAATGGAGGATGGGTGCTTCCAATTGGATTGGAGCCACTAGGGCCAGATCCCCCGGGAAAAGGTGGATAAGACCCTTTGAGGAGGACCTGGGAAAGGGTAGGAACAAAACCGGTAGCAACATTGTACTCGGGTGGAAGAAAAAGTTCAGAAAATCTGGATGAGGCCTTGGTAGGGATAGCATTGGAAGGATTCAAAGTGTGATACCCAGGAGGAAGTAACACGATAAGTCTATACAAGAGTGATTTACCAATGGGAGCTTGTCTAACCACCACATTGCCGGTAGGAATAGTCATAACATGCGGGACCAGAGTAGAATGGGTCATCTGGAGAGAAAACGTTGAGCTAGGACCAACGGAATGTGGGTCTAGAATGACAGTGATATGGATGGTTGCACCAAAAAAGTGTTTGGTGGCACCATGTAGGTAGCAGACACTGCGGGTATTTTTGATATGACAGGAATATCAGCACTCGCCCTTGAGCTGTAATGGTCCCGCATTGTGCAAGGCGGGCTTCTAAATATGTCGGTAGTCCAAAGAGGATCCTTGACTCTATGGCCTGAATGGGGTCCGTTCAATATTCCAGAAGTGTCAACAACAAGTTCTCCAAATGAGTTCAACCAAAGAATACGTCTCTCATATCCAAGAGGAATGCGGAAAGCCTTTAGAGAATTAGAAACAATTTGAAAAACTTCTAAAGAGGCGGAAGCTTCCTCTTGTGAGGTTATAGTGTATTAGACCTCACTCTATTGAGGATAACCCTCTGGTGAATGAGGGGGTAGAGGGAGGTAATCCTCCGTATTTTCAAGAGGAAGTCCCTCGATGCTACATGAATGACCTGGAGGGTCGATGTTGGCCGAGCCAAATATTTTATGCAAAAACATATATGGCCAACTACGAAAACAAACAACACTCGCTAATAAAATCTAGGAATCAAATCAAGCAAACAAACCTTCTTATTTTGAAGTCACTAGTTGGTGATGAAATCCAACATTTCGAAGTCAAGACAAGAAGGGGCTAGGATAGAGAGGGTGGAAAAGTTATGTTGATGACCTGCTTAACAGACTTACACCCTAGTGAAATCTCCCACACATAATCATGGGTATACCCTCCAAGGATCCCAAGTGAGTCTGGCCAACATTGATTCCAGGTACCATGAAGGCTTTTCCCTCCACAATCACCTCGTGTAAGACCCTAAAAATATAGGAAACTAAGGCTACCAAGAACAACAATGATGTCTGTGGAAAACGTCAATAGTCCGATCCACGCACAAAGGCAGGGTAGCTAGCTTGAAATCAACTTGAGAGGCTTCCACTCATCATTGTGGGTATACCTTCAAGTGACCCCAATAATACGTGCAATCTCTACACCAATACCAACAAAGCAGGGTGAGTAACTCTGCCAGTCTCAATGCGACCTCAGTTTTGACCCTTGTGTGAGAAGGGATTCCCAGGAAAAAAATGTTGCAAATGGATTTGAACACTCCCTATCACAAGATGCTATTGTGTGTTTTGTGCTTTGGAGAGTCTGTCTCACAGCCTATCCCAAAGCTCTAGCCTAACTGATGTTGGTGTAAAATATCCCTAGAAAATAAAAGTTGCTCATTAAATTTTTAAATTACGCAATTTTTTTTAGAGGCTGTTGTTTACTCAAGAGGGAGATGGAGATGAAACCTATGTTGTGAGATACCTTGACCCAATAGTATGAAAATAGATATTAATGATACAATATTTTGTTCAATGAATTCTATTTACAATAGGGAGAAGATATCTTTCCAAAAACATGAAAGCTATGTAGTATAATTTATTTTCTTGAATGAAAGGCAATTCCAAACAATCATAAGCAATGGAATTTCTCAATTTGTGTTCTTTCAGTTTTGAATGCAAAGATATTTTATGAATGATTACTTAAAAAGAATGAATGACTTTAATTTTCCTTTCCAGAACCATATCTGAGGTATACTAAAGAAAGGAAATGTAATTAATGCAAATAGATACACTCAACAAAAACCCAAATCAAACTTTTAATAAAGATAAAAAACAAAGATGTCAAGAAAGTGTCTATCAAATGCAAACAAGCAATAGATTTCAAATCAACAAGCAATCCAAAAATGTAAAATAATCCAAAACTTCACTCAGATGAAATATTTTTAATCAATCAAGCACCCAGATCTACGATCAAAGATTATATCCTTGTTGATAAAAAATCAAGAAGCAAAAAACTTACAAAATGATAATGAAGGGTTTGCAATCTTTGAAAACAAATCAAAAAGCAAGTTTTAAATTCAGAAATCAATCAAATACTAACCTCAAAAGTTCCCCCCAAGTGAGCAAGGAAAAACTGGGCATCAAAAGAAAATCAAGACCCAATCCAAAAAACTTTACAGACACTATCGCAGGCCAACAATAGGGACAATGCGAAAATCATTGGTTTCCGCAGGCTAGCAATGAGTAGGGTGCATAAAGTCTGCACTGGCCTAAACAGTTAGGGTGCGAAAATATAAAGTTTCTGCAGGTGACATATAGAGTACAGTGTGGAAATGTGTGTAAACACAATAAAATTGGAAAGAGGGTAAATAAATTTAGGAAACTTTCAGGGCCAGGGAGTCTGGATTGATCCCTTATAGATTCAAAAACTGACATTGAATGAAAAAAGGCAGGCTAAGGGAAAATTGATAGCAAAAAATAAAAAAACAAATTGTATCCCCAATAGAGTCACCAATTTTGTTATTGTATATATCGATAAATGCAGACATAAATTGATCTCCCTAGATCCACCTATATCTAGAACAAAACAAGACAAGACATGGAGCTTTCCCTAAGCTCTAATCATTGAATCTATTGTCAAATAAAGGATGAGTAACATACCTTCGAATATCGCTTCCTTATGTCTTTGTTGTCCCTGCTTCGCTTCAGTGCTCTTGTGCTATTGATCCTGGAATGGAACACAAACCATCCAAAGTGAAAGAAATAATAATATATTCAATGAAGACTTATACATGTGATCAAG
The DNA here is from genome assembly GCA_010110895.2 of Picea sitchensis. Classification (NCBI taxonomy): domain Eukaryota; kingdom Viridiplantae; phylum Streptophyta; class Pinopsida; order Pinales; family Pinaceae; genus Picea; species Picea sitchensis. The sequence goes on from SNQJ01S0018933.1 coordinate 93,522, forward strand.
GAATCATGTAATAAAATGAGAATTATTTTATGAGAAAGAAACATGTCATTGTATTATATTAAGAGAAATTGGAAGATACAACCAAGTAGCCTTGATGTCACTAAGTTCCCTTTCAGTGGCTCTTTCTCTTGACACACACACTAGCTCCAAGCTTGCATGAAGATGATCCATAATAACTTGATAAGCTAAGATGGAGCCTTCAAGCATTTGATGTAGAGTACCTCATACAATTCACATCCTATTCAACCTTAATCATTCCTTACTTGTTCTTGCTTACTTAATGCTTAACCTTTTCCATGAGAAATCCATCATTATATAGGAGAAAAAGAGATGATTAAAGAGATCAAGATGATCCCACCAAATCAGAGATTCGGGTAGGATATCAACCACATGGATTCCACCTCATATTCTAGAAGATTCCTTCTATAAATTTTGTGAACTTCTTCCTTTTTCTCAGTTTTAGAACGTCGCCACACCCTGTCTATATAGTAGCCTACAGAAACCCTGCAGGCTAGGTTTAGAGCAGCTTGTGGAAATCAACATTTACACACTGTATAATAATACTAGCCTGAAACGTCCTTCTAAAACCAAGCCTTGTAGAGAAGGAAACTAGTTACATTTCTCATGGGAAAGATCCTTTTGAGAGGCTGAATACATGCTTGTAGACACATCACCAGGATGACCAAAATAATGTGTAACAACAGGAGGGAACACAAATTCTCCATCTATTTGGAAGAGTAACCAAACGAATGAGGACACAACTCTATGTAGCAAGAACAACTTCCTAAGGTCATACTAGATCCCAATGCTTGAAGAAAAAATGAAAGGATGTGCTTTGTCCAAGGGCGACTATTTGCGTTGCTGAAAAAATAATGAATATTTCTCATCCCATCTTTTTCAAATATTTGATTTTTTTTTTTTTTTTTCAAATTTTTAAGAGCTTGAAAAAGAATAAAACAATGCTACGTTACAAAGGAGGAACAAGTGTGGTAGGAAAACATACTAGTTCGAAGTTTAAGGAACATACTAATGCTCAGAGAATGGAGAAATGTGCAGGAAAAGGACACTCGGGGAAAATTCCTCCATGGGTCAAGGTGTCAGGTTGCAGAGGCAAGAAGTTCTACAAGGCTTGCATATAATGCATGCTTCAAAGGTTTAGTTGAGAGCAACATGGAGATGACATCAGCCTAAAGAAGCAAAAATGAGACTCGAAAATGTGATTAAGAAAGACATAATGAGACCCCTTCTATGTAATTTTTACGATCCCAAAGAAGGTAAGCTTGGTAGTTTTTTCACATTTAGAGATTCTGAAAAAACACAAAAATAAGACTCCAGGGAGTACCTTTTTCAGAGATAGTCTAGTGGATTCAAAAAAGGGTTAAACTTGCACCGAAAAGACATCTATTCAAAACCATTTTAACGAGTGTGACAAAGACAATATCACTCGACAATATTTTCAATTTTAAGGAGTTTGAAAAGAGCTTAACTATGGACTCATATCCTTTTTCTGAGTTTAGTTTCCTTAGCCCGAAAACATATAAAAGTTATCAAGGAGAACTCTCTCGGCGAGACAAATCTCCTAAGGTGTACCTTTTTCCGCTATAATATATAGGCTGGAAAAAGGGTTAAACTCATGCCAATAGATGTTCTTTTGGACCAATTTAAAGAGTATGAAGGAACAAGGTCACTCGATGATATTTTCAATTTTAGGGAATCTGAAAAGAGCTTAACTATGGAATCTAGGGGGGTTCCTTTTTCGTAAGTAGTCTCCAAGTCCTGAAAAAGGTGATAAACCAAAACCAAGGAGAATGTTCCTTTTTCGTAGGTTTAGTCCCTCAGGCCTGAAAAAGGGTTAAAATTATGCCCGAGAATACTCTTCTTGTGAACCAAAGTTCCTAGAGCATACCTTTATTTGTGAAATTATTCATCCAGACATAAAAAGGGGTAAACTACTGCCAGACAGACATGCCTTCAAATTTGATTTTGGTGAGTGTGAAGGGAAACAATATCGCTCGACAATCTTTTCATTTTTAGAGATTCTAAAAAGGGATTAAAAAATAAACTTAGGGGATACTTTTCTCAGTTAATCCGGATGAGATCAAAAATAATAAATACAGTCTCATTAGATGTTTCTTTCTAATTTCAAAGTGATCTTGAAAGACAACAAAGTGTGCTCATTTGGGAGTCCTGAGTGTAAGGCCAAGGATGATGGTGCATCAAAAAAATGAGGTTTTATCTCATAATAATGACAGGACTAACAAGAACTCCCAAGCCTATAGTCATTACTGACAGCATGGACATCATAATGCAACAAGGATATACCTAGGGAATCCATGTAAATGTAGGCTCTACCACCTAATTACGAAACTTCTAGAGAAACAATGAAGGTTTTTTGTCGTACTTCAGTGGGGTTAATCCTATGGCAAAGAGAAAAATACAATGATATGCAAAAAGTGGAAATGAAATCCTAACTTGTATGAAAAAAGTTGAAAAAAAAAAACTTTTACCAATGGATACCCAAAACGTGACCCATCCCAAAAATTACCAAACCAAAAGAAAAAGAGTACCAGAACGACCAATAAAAAACTCATAAATGGAATCAAGTGATCACCAAGCTAGGAAAAATGACAAAGGGGGTCAAAAAGCAGAAAAAGGGCCAAAATATTCTATAAATAGAAGCCGACAACTCATTTTTACCATTGCAATTCAAAAACTAACCAAAAGGTGAAAAGGCCCCTTTGCTAAAAGAGTTGATTCTGAGAGCTTCAATGGATGAAACGACTTTATATTTGGACCAAGTAAGTACAAATCCCTCTTTCTTGCATTTCAATACTTCTTTTATGCATTAATTTTAGCTTTTAAGGGGGTGAGCTCTCCTAAAAAGAGCAGCCCTGCGTGTACGCAGGATTTCCAAGGACAACCCACGTATGTACTCGGGTAGGAAACTACCAGCCCGCATTCATATGCGACTGTGTACAAAATATCCTGCATACACCTTTGCAAGCTTTGAAAAAATAAAAATATAAGTACCAAATCTCCTCCACTTTGCCATGAAACAAGATATATGTTCACTGGAGGGAGAGGGAGCATGAGCACATTGATGTGTTGATCGAAGAGGAACCTATAGCCATCGCCACACTAAAACAATGTGGGCTATGGAAGTTTTTTCAATGTCCGTTCATTAGGGCACAACCTAGGCTGCTCAATTCTCTTATGGGGTATTGACACCCAGATGCAGAGGATTTTATGCTAGAGGTTCAATCATTGACCCCCACCATAGAATATATCTACTTCTTGACTGGCCTCTCGAGCAGAGGGGAACCAGTCAACCTGAGGACATTTCCCCTTGGGCCTTTCAACATCGAGGATTATATCTGGATGTACTGTGAGGCTGACACTGAGAAGGTAGGTTCTCAGGTGTCGATTCAAAATATCACCATTCTATCTCTATGTGTGATATTACTATTGATCGAGGATATTACTGGATCCACAACCCTACATCAGGCCACTCGGGTACACATGCATTGTTCCATTTAGTGTCTGGAGGCACACATTTTTTACTAGAGTACAACCATGTTGATGTGCATGAAGAGACAACTTACAGAGTGTTGGGAGAGTACCAACAAGAAATTAGGGTTTGATACCATTTTGTGCTCCTTCTTCAAGAGGGTGCCTAGTCTCAATCCTAGAGAGATAGTACAGGGGCATGTGGCCTCCTTCCTAGCAGTATGTAGGTGGGAAAAATTGTTGCCACATCAGGGTGGAGGGAGGACAATAGAGGCCTTTGACGAAAAAATCTTTGACTAGTGGGAATGAAAATTTTTGGGGATCGAGGATTACCCTTTTGCCGGGATCAACTTCATCAGAGATCAAGAAATTCTTATGCCTCCCGACGAGGAGCGAGGTGAGATAGGTAACATAGTTTTAAAAGTTTTTTTTTTAGTTGTATTTTATATATATCATTTTTATGTGTATAGAGTACTAAATTTTGTATCTGTTATGTACAAACATGGGACCTATGTGATCGATGGACTCCGCTAGGAATCAACAACGTCCTCAGCCAAAGGTAGGACCAACAGCAGTTGGAGGACCAACAACTGCAGGGCGACCCCAGCCAGAGAGGCTGACAAAGTCGTGAGACGAGTGGAGCGCAACCTCACTGCACTCACTCGTACTGTACCTATGGATGAGATCGAGGATCTCCCACCTTCTATGCAACCTCCTGTAGTAGGGGTGCCACGGACTTGGGTCCAGCAATTTCGGCGTTTGGACAATGCCGTTGTACATTATGGTAGGGCCAATATGCCTTTTGCTTAGAGAGAATAAACCGTTGATGTGATGAGGGAACTTTTTGTATATGTATTTTTTGAGGGCATAATCCCAGCGATGTATAATGAACACTTTTGAGGCGTTCGTGCCCACCTATGTACTTATGACACTTTTGGATATATATATATATATATATATATACATTTTTTATGTCTTATGGATGACATCTTTTAAAAGTGTATGTACATGTGTATGTGTGTGATTTTATTTTTATGTGTGTGCAACATGCCAATCTAATATTTGATTAGCTAGAGTATTTGTTAGATTATTAAATCTCCTAGGAACATGGATATATGTATTGTAATCGAAAGAATGTTTGAAGAGACGTACCCTAAGGAATTGTTGGTGCAGAGTGGGATCATAAACACAGTAAACCCCATTTAACCGGGACACAACTAGCTGAGCATCTAGGTAGACCCAGAGGTGAGAAATTCCATGCGACAAAGCATCACGAAGAAATTCTAACACTACATTGTATTCAATAACATTGTTTGTAGCGTCTCCTAGACAAATACCTCCAGAAGATAGTAATTGGCCTCCAGGTGTGAAAATCACCCAAGCTGTGGAATAAATCCTTTGAGTGTGTCGACTAGTGTCGTTCGCGAATCCAAAATACACCTCTAATTCACTTGACATCTTCCATAGTGAAAAAGAAGCCATAAATAAATACACATCCACAAAACAAAAAAGAAAAAAATTGTACAAGAAGATATACATATGTAAAAGAAGTCACCAAGGTGACCAAACTAAGAGTAATAATTCTTTAGATAGAGCCCATTTCTAGGCTCTGCCAAGGCATTTCCTTCAAAATCAACCAGACAGTAAGAACCCTTCTTCAAGACCTCTTTCACAATAAAAGGTCTGAACCACATGGGTTTGAAATTTCCTGCCCCCAGGGGATCTTTGTCTTGATCATAGACCAGGATAAGATCACCTTCGGATAAAATTCGAGGATGAACAGACCAATCGTACTTAAACTTGACTCATTTCTTATGAGCCTCATTGGTTGAGGCTGCATCATGACATTGCTCATCGATCTGGTCGAGATATAGTAGGCGTTCCTCAAGCAGTGAAGTGTCCGATAGTAATTCCACTGCCAACTTTAAAGAAGGAATCTGACACTCAATAGGTAAGACTGCTTCCATCCCATATACGAGTTGAAACAATGAAAAACTAATGCCATTATTCACAGACATTCGGTAGGCCCACAACATTGAGTACAACATCAAATTCCAATTTGACTTGGCAGATTTGATCGTCCGTTGAAGAATAGTATTGAGAGACTTATTCACAACTTCAACTTGACCATTCTCTTGTGGGTAATAAGGCGACGAACGTTCTTGTTTGAAACTGAGATTTTCCGTTAACTCAACCATCATTTTGTTTTGGAAGTGACTGCCATGGTCAGTGACAATATCCTTTGGGATAATGAACCTTTCTACAATCTGATTAAAGATGAAAAGAGTCGTGTTTTCTCCATCATTACTAAACATTGGCATAGCTTCGACCCACTTTGTGAAGTATTCTACTGCTACAATGATGTAATGATGCCCCCTGGATAAGGCCGGGTGACATGTACTGAAATCAATCCCCCACTTGGTGAAAGGACTAATAGAAATGACAGGAAACATAGGAGCAACATGTGTCCACATCTTTCGACAGAAGATCTAGCACGGGTGGCACTTATTGACTGCCTCAACACAATCCTTGATTAACGAGGGGAAGAAGTAACTTGCACGTAGAATCTTTTGAGATGTTACCAACCCAGAAAAATCACTGCCACATGATCTAGTGTGACATTCGTTCAAAACAAGATTTGCTTCTTCATGGATAAGGCATCAATGAAGAATTCAATCCATGCCTCAACAATAAAAAGTGTCATCGAGTATAAGATAGTTTCATGCCTGATGTCGAATTTGTCAATGCTCATCGCAGGAAGTAGAAGAGGGGTACTTCAAAGTCTAGAGATAGACCAGTATATCTCCATACCAGGGGTCTGAAGATGTAATTAGAAAAGTATCTTTTTTAATAGGTTATTCTTCAGGTGTGATATCACTAGACTTGACCGTAAGTTCTAAAATGAGTTCAGCAAAGACCAACGAATTTTTAGATTTCACAAAAACAAAATCCAAGTCAAACTCCTATACGATGACTATCCATATACTAATATTTCCACCAATAACTCATCGTGTTAACATGTATTGGAAAGGGTTGACAACGACAATGACAGTGGTATTGCAAAGCATAATGTAGTGACAAAATCATTGGACAGTATGATTTGTTTTCAGATCAAGCTTCTCAATGTGAGAATAGTTGAGTTCTGGCCCAACTACGCCTCGACTAAGGTAATATATAACGTTCTCTTCAAGCAGATCATCCTCTTGAACCAGGACCATGTCGATGGTCAACTCTACAACAACAAAATACAACAAGAAATCTTTGTTATAATCAGGAGGCCGAAGCAGAGGGGCAGACGTTAGGGCACATTTCAATGCTTCAAAGGAGCGCTAAGAATATTCATTCCAATATAATGAGGCCCCTTTTTTCAAGAGATGCATAAACCCTTTAGTGATCTCAGTGTAATTCGTGACAAAATGATGAAGAAAAATCACTTTCCCTTGTAAGCTTCGAAGCTGAGGTATCGTGCATGGGGGAGGAAATTAAACTATCACCTCAACATTGAGAGGATCGACCATGATCCCTGTTGTCGATACAATAAAACCTAAGAGACGACCTGATGTCACGCAGAAACTACGCTTGTTAGGATTCAAGAAAATCTGATAATAGTGACACCGCTCAAATATTAGTCGAAGATGGGTAGGATGATTAGATCTCTTGCGAGAGAGTGATGCTAGATCATCAAGATATGCTTTGAATATGTGTCTAAGTTCATGAAAAGTGAATGGAATGGTCTTCTGAAAGGTAGCTCCAACATTATTCGGGCCAAAAGGAATATTACGATATGTGAACTCGCCCCAATGAAAAATAAAACTTGTTTTATGTTGGTCCTTGGGTTTGATTTGAATATGATTGTATCCCGGGAAACTATCCATGAATGAAAATACCTCGTAGTATGCACACTCATCAAAAATATGATTGACGAATAGGGTGGGAAAGTTTTCTTTCAAATAAGCCTTATTCAAATCACAGAAGTCCATTCACACGCGAATTGTGCCCTATTTTTTTTTAATCGGAACCGGGTTTGACACCCATTCCATCAACTGTATAGGGTATATAAAACCGAAGTTGAGAATCTTTTCTACTTCTACCTTAATTGTTGCCTCTTTTCAAGGATTTACCATATGAAGCTTCTATCGAACTGATTTGGCACTAGAATAAGTCATAATTTCATTCTTGACAATTTGCGGGTCAATGCCTGACATTTCCTCATAAGACCAGGCAAAAACGATGCAGAATTCTTTGAATAAATTAGTGTAAGTTCAAATATCTTTGGGGGAGTAGTCCGCTCCAATGAAAACATTCTCCACAACACCAGGGTTTTAGATATATCGATTGGAATCATTGTAGCATTGCTTTCCATGTTACCCTCGGCATCAACTCTATGTGTAGCCAGAGGATTGATAGGAAAATAATTATCTCCATTCACGGTCGAAACAAATTCTCCTGCCTCTATTCTCCTTAACTTAGGAAGGAAGGAAGATCTATGATGTAGATTATCCCAAGGTATATTGGGACTACTCATTGCCTCGAGAATCGCCTCATCATAGGGAAATACCAGGTCTAAAGTATCTTGAGTGGAAAGAAAATCTTGAGACCAAATAGGCTTGAGAACTAGATCTAATTCATGTGTGGGAGTTGGATCGGGGTTGGCTGAAGTCTACTGGAAAATGTTGTATGAAACCTCAACCGCAGACAAGGGCATGGCCATGCCAAGAAAAGGACATGGACATGCCAGTACAAGGGCATGGCCATGGCAGGATGACCTATCGGTTGGAATGAAAATGATTGCTTTTAGGTTGCAAGTCTTTGTCACTCCCAAGGCGGACAATAGATATTTTCTCTGTGAGGGGAAACTCTGTAGGACTTCCAAAGAAGACATCACTCAAGGGGTTTATTCCAAATATTCTACAATGGAGTAGTTCTAGTTGGCCCCACGTTTGTATTATGAGAAGTATTCTTAAATACACCTTTAGGGATGCGAGTCATTATTTCTCCCACCGCCTTCTCGATTTGGAGAGGAGTCGGTGGGTTAGTGGCTTCCTTTCCCTTCTCGAAATATTCTGGCATTCCATAGTCTTGTGCCCTAGTCATTAAATGAGCCTCTACATTCATCATGTAAATATTTATGGCTAGGTTGTTATTGGTAAGCATGGGGGGTCCCTGACTACCCCGTGCAACGCTCATGGATGTTGAAGCTTGAGGCATGTTTTTCCCTTGTGGAAAAGGGTTCTTTAGCACAACAGGTTGTTGTTGTGCTAATAGCTTCTGATCTTCTACAATACGAGGACACAAATTAGTTGGGTTTTCTTCCGTGAAAAGATTACACAGATAATTCGACTTCTTCTTCTTTATTTTTCCCCTGCCAACATTATTGGTATCCTTTTTATCCCCTTTACCTTTCTTAGTCCATTGTTTATTCTTTCCCTAGATCTGTTGGTTGGCCTTGGGATTCATCGACTTCACACTATGTATGGATGATGTTTGGGTAGGGGGAACAATCGAACTCGAAATCTGTATGGCCATAGTCTATTGTACCGACAATTGTTGCAACTGATTTGACAACAGGGCCATGGAATTTCTTTGTGCTGAGCCCACAATACCGTTGGCATGGGGTCCATAATTTTTCTTGGCCTTATTTAGAGTATACCATGACGCATCTAGAAAAATCTCATAGAGCATGCCAGAATGAGAGTAGATCAGTTCAAGATGTTGCACTCTCATAATCATCTCCTCTTCTTAAAACACTCCAGAAGTCTCTACGTCCTTGCATACACAGGGAACCAAAGACTTCAAGAATCACTCAACAAGAAAGAAGGAGGGACCTTGACCTTAATTAAGCTCTTTATACACCGACATTATCGGATATGATCAACGATATGGTCGGCCTTGGTTTTCTCAAAGTTGGCTAGCAATTCGGTGTCGACATCGTATCTCACAGGTAACCGGAAATGGTTCAAAAATACCATCTCCAAGTCATTGAAGTAATATTACCTTGAGCGGTCGAGCTCAATATACCATTTCTCAACACCCCCTATAAGAGTGTGCTGAAAAAGGAATAGTTCGACAAATTCATCCTTCAGTGAGCTTGACAAGCACCATAAATGAAAATTCATCACATGATCACCTGTATCTTTACTAGTATTTCCTTCAAATTTCAGAATATCTGAGGGAAACTTAGTCAGCATGGGGGACCAATGCGGATCATGACAAATTGGGTCGTTCAGTAATCTCGACAAGTATGGAAAATGTAGCATTTCCAAAAACTATAGTTTCGGTTGTGAACTATTTACAGGAAAAGAGGGTCCTAGAGTTTGAATGGCACCAAGTTTCCAGGAGAATTTAGACTATTGGCCAGGGTTTTGGTAAAAATTGTGGCCTTGAATAGCATAGGGAAACTGTGTTTGTTTGGGTATCATCGGATGACTCTCGAAATTAGATGGTATAGCTTGTGCGAGGATTTCTCTCTACATTGTATTCCAAGGAACTTGGAAGGGGATGCCCCCAGCAGATCTGACGAGCATGGGTATGGAGCCCTGCCCAGGGCTCCATTGAGCATGTAATGGGTTTCCCCCGACCGACATCCCTTGCGAGAGAACTGATCCCTACCAAGGATTACAAAGACCCTATGTAGAAAAGACTCTCGTTGTCACTCCCTATGAAGGGATATCACCTTGCATCGGATTTTGTTGACCAAAACTGGGGTTTCCCCTAGCTGAGACAACATCCAAATAGAAATAATTTTTCCCAAACACGCCAAATAGAGAGAACGACATAGATTCCACTGGCTTTGTATAATATGAAGGTCCTAAACTACCTCCACCAAACAAGATATAATTAGCACTTGGCCCGATTAGCTACTGAAAAACACCACCGAGCGAAGAGGACGGAGGAGGTATATGGCCCCCACCATAAGGGATAGCATTAAAAGGGACAAAAACACCCACGGTTGACCCTTGCACGAGAGCGTTTGAGCTCCCTGCCCCCAGACCCATGGTCTATAAGTTAGACTAAGTAAGAACCGAGTTTGAATCAAAGTCTGGTATCCCATATGAGAAGGGAGGTCCCATCACACTCTGAGTAAATGGAGCAGTGGTTGAAGATGATAACAGTCTCAGACCATTTTCCAAATTTGAGGGAGTCGAGACCACTGTGTTCCTGACTAGTGAAGGTGGGAGAGGAGGTAGGATGCCCCCTACGATAGTAGTCATAACGAGAGTATGAGGACTCTCGAACGAATTAGCATCATTCTCTTCCATTAACACTTGTAGGATTAGCTGGCACTCAGAAGGTGTCACCTCGGGAGGGACAATATGAATCAATATCGGTGTCGACAAGTTAGTAATCGGAGGGTTAGCTATTCTGAGAGCCTCTGCCTGAAGGTAAGAAATGGTAGGTTCCTTCGGGGTTGAAAAGTCTCCTCGCAAAGCAGGCTCAGGCACATTTTCCTGAGGCCCATTCATTTCGAATGACCCTTCTTGGTCAAGTCTTCGCCTCAATGGTGGTGGAGGTGGCTCCAATGTAACCGATGACAGGCCCCAAAGCCTTCGCAACTGACAGATCTGTTTATCTTCCACTTTGTGAAATTATCAATCGACACAGTAAGTATTGAATAGGGTTTAACACCATGCACACACTAAAACGTTTCCTAAATACAAAATCAAGCAGTTGACTATCTAGTAGGAAGGAAAATTACGCCAATCAACACTATAGAAAATAATCGGTGTAAGTGCAACTCAAACATTGAAGCACCCTCCAGGTATACTCTTTGAAGTGTGATCCAACGTCTGCCCAAGGTACCACAATATACCCCCGCAGTCACTCATGTAAGTACCTAAAATATGGGCAACTAGGTTTCCATCTCGCAGTTAGTTACCAGGAGCGTACATTCAAAAATTGGGCAGATCGTAATAAGTAGGATAACAAGTACAAATCCTATCAAGGGTATTGAAATAAAATGGTCTGGAAGACAAAAAAGGATCTCAAACATATTCAAGATCCATAAAGCACTGTAGTCAAATGCAGTTGGTATTATTCCAGAGAAAGACCCTCAATATACAATCCCCACTACGTTCAGTCCAACTTTGGAGGGGTTATCTCCATTGCCTTTCCTCACACGACCTTGTGTTTATCCCCTGTGTTAGAGGGGGGTCCCGGATAACTTTTACGACACTAGACTTAAAGCACTCCCTAAATTAGACTCCAATATTTGATTTAAGTGGCCTTGAAGAGTTTTCTCTCCAAACCTAATTCAAGGCCGTAAAACCCTAAACTAGTTTTTGAACCCTACAAATAGAAAAGTCTAATTTATTTTAGATCAAGAATTATTTTTAAGGCTTGATTTACTCAAAAGGTATGGTATTCAAACTAATGGTTTTATAAAGAGATGAATAAGGAGGAGAAAATTAAATCACTTGAAATCAAAATTACTTCGAATTGAAAAGCAAAGCTTGTAATTAACTCTTTGTAAACTCAACTTTTCGTAATTGATACTTCAAGATCTTGTAAAGAAAACCTAATTTTTTTTTTGACTTAACTAAAAACTACTTGTGTTTCAATAAATCAAGAAGAAATTGAAAGCAAAGACTCTTTTTCCTTTTTGCAAATAACAACTTTAACTACTTTACCAAACTGAAATGCAAGAAAATGAAATTCCTTTTTTTTTTTAACCGCTTTAAAGAGAAAAACTGAAGTAATTTTTTTCTTTTTTCAAAGAAAGTAAGAAAGGATAAAAAAAAAACTGAAACAAGACTTGAAAAGACCTTGAGCCCACTATGGATCACAGGGATTCAAGCAAGAAACCAAAAAGCAAAAATCTAAGACTCAACAGATTGCTCAAAACCTTTTTAGGGTAAACACAAGAAGACTAAGGAAACAAGTAAACTAGAACCTATACCCAAGATATGGCCACAAACATATACTCTGGTTGATTCAAGAAATCCCTCAGAAGTGTGAACTTCAATCAGGAAAGAGGCAAACCCCCTCTTTTTCAAAAAACTTTCATGAAACAAAGATGTAGGATGTTGCATCAGTAGCCTGTGTATGTATGCAAGCTATTTACTATACAGAGCGTTTATTCATGTGAGCTGACCCAAGATAGGGTGCATACATCTCTGTGTCTTTTCAAAAATGAAAAAGACTAGACAGTCTTACAGGGCATGGACAACTAGTATGCACCTTGGAGGTGACCAGAACCCCTTAACAAACTCAACAAACTTGAAAGAAACATGAAAGGGAAACAAACCAATCAATCAAACCAAAACCCCCTAAAAACCCTAGAGAGATCCCCAGTATGGTTTCCAGTTCTTCTAGCAGGAAAATCCCCCCTTTAACTACACTAGGGTTTAAGATGTAAATAGAGCGAATGATCGTCTAAAATTAAATCTATTTTCTACTCTACCCCAAATATAGAAAAACAAATGAAAAGAAAGAAATAAGAGAGAATATTGGTAACTCTACCTTTTATCCCACATCTGGCGATGATCTCCTCAAGCTATGTAGTTCCAACAACTACATGTCTCCTCCCAAGGTTGACCTACATCCAAAAATAGGCAAACAAGGACTATAAGAATTTTATTCTATTCATCAGTTAGGATTAGATATCAAATGCTAAGTATAAATCAAAGAGAATACAAAAAAAATCATCACTTGGGATAGGGAAAAGAGATTCTTTTATTCATCAAACAAAGACTGAAACTTACAATCTGTGTTGACCATGGTTCTGCAAACATGGTTAGGGATCCTCTTTACAATGCTCCAAGTGCGCCTCGAATAGGCAGCTTCTCTCAATATTCTTATCACCTCAAAGGAAGGGAATGGATTGAATGGAAGAAGAAAGGGTTGATGAGGGAATGATGAGGCAATATCTCACAAAAGGTAGCAAAATCTTGGTCAAGGAGGGGAAGTGAAATTGGGCAGAGTTTCACTATTCTTATGCTTGTATGTGAAATGATAACCCAACACCTCCTTTTATATGAAAAAATGATGGTTATTCGGTTGGGTGACGAGCCATAGCAGGTGAATTGGTTGGGAAACCTCCAATAGCCCTTGAATTTCACTGAATTCTTTAAAAAAATTTAATTTTTACAACATTTGAAAACATACGCGGGTTGTTTAGTGTGCATCAAGCGTAGGTACACGGGTTGTCTATCATGAAACAAACATATGTATGCGGGCTGTAGTGGTGCAGGGTGCGTACATTCTCTAAAAAATGGTTTTTGAAGAAGAGCTCCTCAATAGTACTTTGGAAAAATATGCAAGTAAGAGGGATAAGGCCATGTATGCATGGATAGGGCATTTTAGGGCTATAACAAGCAATCAAACTTCTATATTTTATCAAATCCAAAAATAATTGACATTTAGCGGCATCGAATTTTGGTTCAAAATATTCTTTAATGATTTTATAAGATTGATAACAAATAGTATGGTTAGGTAACTTACTTTTAACTGATGGTAGACCACCTTCATCCACCTGAATGAATTTAGGAGTTCTTCACCACACCATGCTTAATCTAGGTAGGGACGATGAACCCCTATTTTGGCACTATTGACCTCCTTGTTGTGGAGTAAACAAGGTTGCAGTTCTTTCCCCTTCAATAATTGTTGGATCAATTCTGGGAGGAGAGTGGACATTCCAATGACTATTTTCTAGAACGTTTGAATTTCCAACAAGAGGTTGCACCACAAGAACTTCTTCACCATAATGATGTGCACCAATTGCCTCTCTAATTTCATCCATTGCATAATCATCTCCAAGAAAATACTCCATCATTTGGTCATACACAACAACTTGTCTTAATGAGTTACTGATTGGATTGGTCTCAACTGAACTCCTACGCTTTTCTTGTGGTGATGGAGGAGAAACAACAATGGCATTTATTCTGCTAGAAATTGGATTTCCCTCTTCTGAAAGCCTACGCTTTGACATACATAAATTTTCCTTTTATCTTTCTTCTTATACCTTTTCAATGGGTTTCTTTTTCCTCGAGGACTTTCTTTCTTGATTCCGTAGGTTCCCCATGTTTAAAGAGAAAAATTGGATTCCAAGAACCCCACCACAAATTTGTCTTGGTATTACACAAGAAGGAACAACTAACAATTTCAATTCCAAGTGGACAAATTTGTCTTGGTATTACAAAAGAAGACACAACTAACAATTCCAATTTGAATTGGACAAATTTGTCTTAGTATTACACAAGAAGACACAACTAACAATTCCAATTGGACAAATTTGTCTTGGTATTATACAAGAAGACATAACTAACAATTCCAATTGGAAAAAAAATTCTTGGTATTACACATGAAGACACAACTAACAATTCCAATTGGGAAATTTTTTCTTGGTACTACACAAGAAGACACAACTAACAATTCAAATTGGAAACATTAGTCTTGGTATTACACCAAAATACACAACTGACAATTCCAATTGGAAAAATTTGTCTTGGTATTACACAAGAAGACACAACTAACAATTCCAATTAGACAGATTTGTCTTGATACTACACAAGAAGAGACAACCAACAATTCCAATTCCAGTTGGACAAATTTGTCTTCCAATCCTTCCCACGATTTTCTTGCAATAGCACAAAATTGTCTATGAATTAAACAAGAAGAAAAAAATAATAAAAGCATGTTTGTTCTTGCTATATTTTCGTTCACATGTCAAGCTTGTTCAATTTTTTTAGATAGAATAGGTTGAGGAGTGTTCTTGGCACACAAAATTACCCAACATGAATGTGTGTGCATGCCTATAATGCATGCATGTTCTTGGAAAACACACACATTCAAGGAACACGCACACGTTCTAGGAACATGCCTGCATTCTAGGAACATGAACGTGTTCTAGGAACATGCATGTGTTCTAGGAATGTGCACGTGTTCTTGTTGGGAAGAGATGAGTGCCCAACTGTAACAATTTCAAGTCACAAGAGCGTGTGCATGCTCTTAATGCAATGTGCATAGACTTTATTGTAGACCAAACATATTTATGAATAAATATGTATATGGGTTTGGGTACAACTAGGACCTAAGGGATTAGGATTGAAAGTGTTTTAAATAATAGAGAAATGGTTAGAGAACCAAGATGTGGGTGTAAGGGTTGTGGGTTAGATGAAAAAGGTAAATAGAGAAGGGGGGTAGAGATGGATTGTTTTATAATATGGTAAAAACTATTGAATCCACTAAAAGATTATGCTTATATTAAAATAAAAAAGTAGAATCAATGTACAATAATCATCATTAAACCATGTGAAATCATTATTGAACAATAGGTGAATGGTCATATCCATGAAATATCATTATTAAACAAGAGGTATAGGCATAGTGCACTTAGGTCTTGGGTGTGGAGGGGGTTAAGGGTATAGTATAGGTCATGGTCTAGGTCAAGCTCTAGGTCATGGTCTAGGTCATGGTCTAGGTCTAGTTCATGGTCTATATCAAGGTCATGTTCATGGCCATGATATAGGTCTAGGTCACGGTATAGGTATAGCTCTAGTTCTATGCCATGATCTAGGTCATGGTCTAGGTATAGCTCTAGGTCTATTTTGGCCCTCGACTAAGTTTTGAGGAAACCTTGGTCAGGTTTGACCACTTTTTGATCTTCGGCAGGCTAGTCGAAGATTGAGCACCCAGGAAGAGCTGAGATCGCAGATCTCACTTATTTTGTAGGCTATCTAGACCTAACAAGGGGTTCCTTATGGTTTTTGTAATGGGTTATAGGATGTCGGCCCATGGGTTTACCCATGATTAGGCCTTATTGTAAAATCATAAACAAGTAAGCATGTAGGGTAGAAAGAAGTGTTGGAAGATTGGTTGTTGTCATTGATGTCAACCCTAGTCATTGGTTTTGGATGGCAAGATTGATGAAGGTATTTGGACATGAAGGACAATGCACATGCAGACACAATACCCATGGATGGATAGTATACATCATGTTATTTCCAGTGGTAGGTGGCACGTTACGTGATTCCTCATGGTTGAGGAGAAATGAATTTTTGAAGATGACAAAGTGAATTGAAGAAGGAAGTACAGGTCGACTCTCAAGATAATTAAAGAAAAGAATTACAAAATCAGAAATTGTCAGATCGACCCTAATGTTAAAATGAAGTGACATAAAGGGTATAAGTACATATCATTATACATTAATTTTACACACACAAGTCAAATTTCATAGGAAATCTAAAGTAAAGAAGATCGGATTTCAAGGGACGATGAAGTCTTTTGGTGATGTGTTCTAAGGTATGTTATTTACAGGTCATCTTAACATTTTCTCTATAACTTTTTTTCTAGAATGATTTGGATTGTGAAATATATATGGTATTGATAAGACATATATAGGTACCTATGGTAAATATTTGAGCTCTTTATTCGCTGTAATTATGGAGATACACTATGTGGAAGATAACATTTTTTTACTAGTCCTGAAGCTAGTCATAAACATGTGTTCCAGGTAAAACAATCATAAATTAATCATAGAGAATCCAAATTAAGTGAGTCAAATTTAATTGGAACGGGTACGGGCTTTATTTTCTGGTGTGGAAGTTTCATAATCTGATGTTAAATATTGAGCATGGGGCATTCTGTAAAAGTTTGCTCTCTTGAATAAACCATAATTGAATAAGGTCTACCATTCTCTCTATAACTTATTTTTGGGGAGGATTAAAGGAGTGAGACTTGGAGAAGTTTCAAAGAATACATTGAGTAATATTATATATAGTATCAGAGTATTCCAAGAATTGAATAATTGCAAAAGTTGAAGAAGTCTCAGGAAACATTATCAGGTTCTATGTGATGGTTTGTTGATGGTGATGATTTAATGTAAATTTTTATTATCTCTCATATATTCTTGGGTGGAAGGAAGGGGAAAGGATGGAGAGTTCAAACCTCTATTGATATTGGAGGATTCTATCTTCCTTTTGGAGGTTTATCCCTCCCTTTATATTTGGAAGTTGGAGCTACCTTTGGAAGTTATTACTTCCCTTGAACAATAACTATTGATTATTTCTCATATATTGTGCATGACGTATTGTGATGTATTGGTGTAACTCTTATACTATTGTTCATTTATCATTGGATATAATTGAATGGTTTAAGTATAAGTTGAAAAATGTTTTAAATTGTACATGATACTTATTCACCCCCCTCTCAGTATCAACAATTGGTTTCAGAGTGGGTTACCTCCAGTATAGTGTAACCACTGAAAGGAAGATCCTAAGAAGAAATGGAAGACAACATTCCAAATGGGATTCCACCATTTGATGGAAGAAATTTTGAATATTGGAGTAATAGAATGGAAACTTACTTGAAATATCTTGGGGAAGATGTTTGGTTCTCAATTTCTTCAGGATACAATGCTTTGAAGAAATCAAAGACTACAACTCAGAAGGAAGCAAAAAGGAACAACAAATTGGCAGTAGATACTATCTTGGATGGATTGACATATTTAGTGAAATCCAAGGTGGGATCATGTGAATCAACAAAATATCTTTGGGACAAGCTAAAAGACCTTTATTCAAGGGAAGAAGTAGAAGAAGAAGAAGAAGAAGAAGAAGAAAATTACAACTTCTCAGATTTCAAAGAAGAAAATAGAGGTCAGTTCTTTTTCTTTAATTGTGAAGGAGTAGGACATGTTGAATTTGAATGTCCTCATCCAAGGATTGAAAGAGATGACACTGAAGAAGAAAATTCCAATGAAGAAGAAGAAAATCATGAAGCAGAAATGATTCAACAAGAAGATGAGAATATTAAAAAATTGAAGCATGTTGATATTGAAAATAGCAAGCTCAAAGACACGCATAGAAAACTAAGAAGTGAATTGGGTAGTTGTGAAAAGACAGTTGTAATCTTGAATAAACAATTAGAAGACTTTGAGAAACAAAGAGAAGAAACCATTTCCTTGAAAAATTTACTCGAAGAAACAAGAAGAATAGGAGATGTAAAGAATCTCCAAATGATGAAGAAAGAAGAATATTGTGAGAAACTTGAACAAGAAGTTGTATCATTGAGGAAAAGCTTAAGAATTTATCAAGTGCCAAAAGACTTAACACGTCTTGGATGCATGGATGAAACTTCATACCAAGAAGATGAAAATACCAACAAGAAGGTTGAAGAAAAATCTAGACAGACAATTGATGAGAAGTGGACCAGGATACCAAAAAGAATGAATGATTACAAAAGAGATGAATATCCAAGAAGACCTCCCACCTTTAAGAATCAAAGAAGCTTCAATCAATATGAAGGAAACTACAGAAGAGTATATCATGAACCCAGATGGACTACATCACAAAGAAGGTCACTTACTCCCATGTATCAAAATTTCTTTCTTGGTCATTGTTATACTTGCAAAAATTTTGGACATAAGGAAATTAATTGTAGAATCAATGAAAGGAACAACTATGCAAGAAACATGAATGGTGTAAATAGAATATATGGAAATAATAGTGGATTTGCCAACAAAAGTTATAATTCATTTCCCCATTGATGGAAAAAAAATATGCTACAAATGTAATTATCTTGGTCACAAAGCATGAGATTGGATATATGAATAAAGATGTCCCTATGCCAACCCACGATTATGGAGAAGGAAGAGATTCAAACAATGAAGATTGTTGAATAACATTGGCTCAAAAGAATGTAAAGAAGAAGATGAAGATATATGAATAAAGATGTCCCTATGCCAACCACAGTATGGAGAAGGAAAGAGATTCCAAACAATGAAGATTGTTGAATAACATTGAGCGCTAAAGAATGTAAAGAAGAAGATGAATGTTATATAGACAGTGGATTTTCTTCACACATGACCGGGGATCAAGACAAATTCATCAACTTGAAGAGAAAGGGTGGAAATGTTTCATTTGGAGATGACTCATATGCAAAAATAATTGGAAAAGGTGTAGTAGAGCTTGGAAGAAAAAATGTAAAAGCGAAGAATGTCCTATTGGTTGAATACTTGAAGCATAATCTACTCAGTGTTAGTAAAATGTGTGATCAAGGATATACTCTCACGTTTGACTCACAAAGATGAAAAATCAAAGAAGAAGGTTCAGGAAGATTGGTTGCAACTGCAAAAATAAGACCAAGTAACATATACGTCCTAAATTCATGAAAAATATCCAAGGAATAAATAGACCATAAAAATGAAGTGTTATTAAGTGCTATATGTTCAGGGGGAGAAACCCCAAAGAAGAGAGTTACCTTTTTCCATTACACTCAGTGGGAGAATCCCTACCCTTTTCCATTGATGTCAAGGGGGGGGAGAAATTGGGATCATGATGATAGGGGGAGCATGAGTGTTTCCATCAATGGAAAAGGGGAAGATTGTTGGAAGTTCGGTTGTTTTTATTGATGTCAACCCTAGTCATTGGTTTTAAACCGCAAGATTGATGAAGGCATTTGGACATGAAGGACAGTGCACATGTAGACACAACACCCATGGATGGATAATATACATCATGTTGTTTTCGGTGGTAGGTGTCACATCATGTGGATCCGAATGGTTGAGGAGAAATGAATTTTTGAAGATGACAAAGTGAATTGAAGAAGGAAGTACAGGTCGACCCTCAAGATAATTAAAGAAAAGAATTACAAAATAAGAAAGTTTCAGGTCAGCCCTAATGTTAAAAGGAAGTGAAATAAAATGTATAAGTACATATCATTATACATTCATTTTACACACAAAATTTGAATTCCATAGGAAAATGAAGTAAAGAGGGACAAATTTCAAGGGAGGATGAAGTCTTTTGGTGATGTGTTCTAAGGTATGTTATTTACAGGTCATCTTACCATTTTTGCTATAATTTTTTTTATATAACGATTTAGAAGGGGAAACTGGTATGGTATTGAGAAGACATATCCAGGTACCTGTGGTAAAAATTTCAGCTCTTTGTTCGCTATAAGTTTGGAGATACACTCTGTGGAAGATATGGTTTTTTGACTAGTCCTGAAGCTAGTCATAAACAGGTGTTCCAGGTAAAAATGTCATAACTTCTTCATAGATAATCCAAATGAAGTGAGACCAATTTAGTTGGAAATAATACGGGTTGTAGTTTTGGGTATGCAGGTTTTAGAATCTAATGTTAAATATTGAGCGGAGGGCATTTTGTACAAGTTTTCTCTCCTGAATAAACCAGAATTGAATAAGGTTTACCATTTTCTCTATAACTTATTTTTGGGGAGAATTCAAGGAGTGAGACTTGGAGAAGTTTCAGAGAATACATTGATTAATATTATATATAGTGTTATCACTGAAATTTCGTCCGCACTGGACGACAAGAACTCCGCATCATCAGCACAGAAAAACAGGCATTCATGGCACAAGGATTAAATCCACAGCACAGCAAAAGGGCCAAAAACTATACAAAAATGGCTAAAAAATTAAAAAGCGCAGCATACCCACTGAAACTGAGCGCACGCGCGCAATATCTTCATATATTGGGCGCATATGCGCGGCTGTGGGGTGCAAAACCCGCGCGCCTGCCAAACGGCGCATTTATGAAGCTGGTCGGCCTCCCAACCACTATTGGATCGGCTCCCAAGTCAATTTGACATCAAATCCGAGCTCAATCTATGGCAATTTGACATCAAATCCGAGCTCAATCTATGGGGAGGCTGGTCAAAGACTCCAGGAGTTCTAAAGAGAACCTTTTCACATTCAAAAGGGGTTGCCTAATAGCTCAAAGCTTGGCTATAAAAGCCATGAATGACCACCATTTTCTCAAGGAATTCTTCATACCTGCTATGTCATGAGATTGCTAGAGACCCTTCTTTGGTAATACACATTATAAGCTGCATTTCATAAACTATTCATCTACCCTTGTGTGAATAAGCTGAGTTATTTCATCCATTACTTCATCTTTCTGTAAGGAGAGCAGCAATCACTTTGAGGGCCCCTAAAGTGCCTTCCATTGAGAGGGAAGGACTCCAAGTCCTCTCCATCATGGTCTTTGATTTCATCTATCGTGCACTACCATCACATTGGTGATATTGGTCCATTGTTACTTGTTTTTATTTTTCATGCTCATGTTTCATTTAGTTTTGTTTAATTCTGTTAATAGTTTAGTTGTTTTCTTTCTAACCTTACTCATACAAATACACATGACCAGCGAGTCTAACCAGGCATGTAAGTTCTCACTTTTTTCTCACACATTGACTAAAAGAGTGCAAACAGATTGGCAACTCCATCGGGGAGTTAAAAGTACCCTCCTCATTTGGGCTTCATTTGCTTTCCCGTTGATTTAATTCACTTGCGTGTCCGTAAACCGCCTCACCGACCGCATAATGTACCTAATTCATCTAAGATTGGGGAGAAATCGATCCCGAATTTTTCCTAACTTTGACGAAGCGCTGGTACGATACCCCACATGACGTATGCCTTTGCCGCTTCTATTGAGTTTCTTCATACAAGATGCTAGGAATGCTACCGTCTAATACAGCTGGATCCATGATTTGATCCAAATTTGCATTGTAAGCTTGATGTTGGGAACCTAATTTCCCTCGGTTAAGATGATAATGTAAGCTTCCAACATCGCACTCAATTCCTAGCCCCCTCAACTTATAGTAAGGGGCAAGGGGACCATCTAGAAAACCTAGGACACATAGGAGGATAAATTCATTGTCCTTATTTTGCTTGCTTTGTTTATCTAAGTTACAACATCAATCTTAAACACATCTAAAGCTCATACTTTGGGGACTAGAAGTCAAATGCCAATAACTTAAGTATGCTCTCTCTTGGGACATAACTAGAGAATCGGCAAAGGATTGAGAAATTGATCTCACCTCCTTAAAACAAAATTTCAAAACAAACTCTTAGGAGAGGACAAAGGCTCTTTTTGAGACCCCTCTTAGTTTTATTTTGTCAAACACATTCTGTAAGGGTCCAATACATGCCCACACATGTCAAAGCTAGAGTAGTGCTTGAATTTCTGCTTTCTTAGGATCGTAAAAACCAGAGAGTTAAGCTTGTAATCGGTCCACACATGCCCACATGTGCACCTAGGAATTAGTTTCATGCTTTCCCTAGATTAAACTCACACATAGAGAGATAAAGGATAGGAATGGACCACAATGTCCACATGCTAGTTCCTAGGGCTATTAAAATTCCACAAGGTTGTACCATAATGCCATCTAGTTGATTTAGGTAATTAAACTTCAAAGGACCAAGCTTATGTCCACATGTTGCAAGGTGAAATCTAACAACTAAAAATTTGGTACACTTGTTCACTCACACAATAAAGGCCACTTTTACCATACAGTTCCCCAAGGCCTCTAAACGCGGGTGGTCTAAGTAGGTTTCTCCAAAGGACTCAAAACACCCCATCTTTTCTCGAGCTTGGACGCTATCCACTCCCACTTTTAATCAAACGAGGTTGGTTTTCACCTCCAAATTTCACAAAACACTTCATTTAAAATCTTCTAACAACTCACTCGTTGTCCTCCACAGGAGGTGCCAAAGAAGATTTTAGTCTAGGTAGGTGGATTGGGTAGGTATCCAAATAACCCCCCGCTATCGGGTTCTCACAATTTCAAACATAGAAGCTGGCAAATGAGCTAAATCCTCCAAGTCCGTTCCAATCACCATAAGGCAAAGAGATACCCATGAAGGTTGGGTCGAAGGTCGAGGTCCCAAGTTGTTCCAGGCGTCTCCTTGAGGCACCCACCTTCCCGGAAAGGGATCCAAACTGCGGACCCATTTCCTTAGGGGTCAAAATCTAAATGCTTGGACTCCAGGTACCTAGTGAACCATTTCATAGGACATCTACCTGTGTGTATGATTGTGGGCTGGAATCACACCTTGATTGGATTTTGTAGGTGGCTATTGGGAGGTATCACTTTTCTCGATATTGCACCCTCTACCCTCATTATAACCAGTTATTTTATTCTTCACTAGCATCTCTTCCTGTGACTTCGTAATTCAATCGCTGAGAGCTATTGGAAGATCCAAAGGTTATTTGAGAGGAAGGACGCAAATCCTTTAGGACACAAGCATTTGTTTTATGTTTTGATTCCCCCACGACAAAACCCTCTTACCCATATATATACGCTTTCACTTATGTATGATGCACATCCGATTACACTTTGACTTTGGTACATATACGTAGACACTTTCAGAAAGACTCTATTGATTCTATATTTCATCATTTGATTTATCCACATTTCACACAATTAGTCTCACATCATAGGGGAAACTGATGTAACTCTCACGTTTCACGACGCTTGCTCAATCTCCCACCTATCTTAGGGGAGTATCCGGTCATACTCGCTCACATACTCCCCGTGGAGTGCCACCGGCCCCAGGGATCACCGCTGGTTCTACTTTTACGGTCCACTTGCCAATAATCCATCCTTTAGCTCTCCTTTACAAGGAAGCGTAGGGCCCACTTCCTCTCAAGGAGGGAGTACCAACCCACCTAGTCCTCATCAAAGATCAAGTTCACAACACACTATGTCGAAATCCAATATCTCCTACCTACTACGTATGCCATACTTGGCATCTCTCAACATCCCCGATCTCACTAAACTCACTAATGATCCTATATTGCATGATGCCACATGGCCCGCACTGCCAACCAAACTTCCTCGCACATACCAGTGTTGAAGGAAAGGCAGGAGACGAATTTCGCCAATCATGTCATGACCTTTCACCTATGGTGTTCTCCAATAGCATCATGGAGGATTCACACCACGCCTTTTTCAACGACACCACCGCCCATCGCCAAATGGTATGTGGAAGAAAATTCTCGGGGTCCACACCACCTTTGAGTCGTTAGCCAAAGCCGCTTTGACATTTTTCCAATTACCAATCGTGTATTAATTCCATAATGGTTCGGAATCATCATTCAATTTAAACAAATTTCACCCAATATCACGACCACATTCATGAGTGGCGAGGCGACGTAGTTTGTGTAAAGCAGAGACCACCACACAACAATGCCTTGACTGGTTTCTTAGGTCCCTTGTCGCCTCTCCTCTTGGAAAAGGATGTAGCTTCTACCTTCCCTTAATCTGAAGAAGAATCCATCAATAAGGCCCAACAATATGACCTCATCTACGCATGATACTTATACACGGTACTCGACTTCCCAAACTCAGGTCGCTTGGTCAGACAAACTGGAGCCGTCCGACATCTCAGCCAGACGACCATTGGTGCTACTCATGCATCATAGTCCACAACCTGCCCACCATTCATGTATGGAACACCTCGATACCCTCCAGCATATGGGGGCATTCTTATTACCCCCCACCCCCGATTGTCAGGTTTCCATACAGCAATTCGGGTCTAATTCCATTAGTGGACTTTCACCACTGTGGCCTATTAACCACTTTTCCAAACACAAGGGTCCTCCTCATCACCTTATAGTACTAGCTAAAGCACCACGCCTTTCCTATGTACCTTATTGAGCCGCACCACCACAAAACCCATATTTTCCATTTCCGACTTCCACAACCTATGGCTCCCCACATCCCAATGCAGGGGTAAAATTTGTTCAACTCTTTCACGCTTCGCAGATTCAAAATTTTGAACAATTAAACAGAGCCAACCCACCTAACCCTTCGAACAATAACAGAGGAAAGGACGGAATAGAAACAACAACAACCACAACAAGGTGGGAACTCAACCCCACAACAAATCACTTCCATCAGCAACCATAATCTAGGGAACCAGAACCCTCATGGGGGTAATAATAACAAACGCCAAGGAAGGAATACGGCTAAAACCATTCACCCTTATGCGCTTTATGGAATTAATGGTCATTACACCCACCATTGCTCCCAAATTGCGGATTTCAAGAGGTTAAAAGACTCGGAAGCATTCCCCCTTCCCCAAATGCGAACTTGCCCTACGTTGTGCACAACAACAATATGAATAACCTCCTCAAGTAGATACAAAACCTTATTCCACATCGTAAGTGCCATAACACCCAACAGAGGTACAACATCCCCCACCCAAATGGGACAATATCACAATCCTAACAACCCAGCAGAATCTAACAATTCTCCTCACACGTGAGGAAGAAATTCTTTTTGCAAACACGCAATCATCAGAGATCCCCCAACAGCCGAGTCTACTACCACACCTCCAGAGACAAACCTACACCAACGGGACCCCCGTTGATGATCCCCTCGCCTTCCGGCCAACTACTCATTATGCATCCTCACAACTTCAAAGTTCGGCACCATAACTATAGTTTGGTATATGACTTAACACAATCCCCGACCGCCATGTCGGGCTTTGAAGTCCTCCAAACTTGCCCCACACAACGAAATCACTACTTTCCGCTATGGGTGTACCACAATTCTCATAGATACTGATCATTACCTTTCAACTTGGATTGGACCGCTAACCACGCTCTCCTCTGGCCAGCTATGATTCAAATACTCCATTAAAATATTTGAATATCACAGTCCATCGCATGTATCATCGATGAAGGCATCCACATGCATCATGTCCAAAACAAGATGGCAGAAACTTGGTTCCCTGTGAGCTCTTACCATCTTCCATCACATTGAGAGCCTATGATCTAAGATCAACATCCCCAAGGGATCTTCCTAAAATACCAGAGAACTCAAAACCATCCTTATTGACATTGAGGTTATAGACTCTCAACTAGAGTAATAATATCCCGCTTGGTCATACCTACATGTATGCTATGAAGGCAGAGTATCATCAATCTTTTCGACAATCATGTTCCCTCACAACTAAAAGATTGTAACCATCGACCAACTTACACATTACAAGCCAAACCCATCGGCCAATCTTGACAACATTCTCCCTCTTGTCCATACTCATCAAGACGAGTATCCACTCATCGAGATGGGTCCCGGTATCTTTAAAGATCCATCCTTGTTAGGGGATGCAGACTCATGGAGCACCACCACTCCTTCCCAGCTGCATGCTGCCTTCCTCACAAAACTCCCCAGAGGATACTCATCCCGCCCTCGAGGTTTCAAACCATCCCCTCACGCCCACCACCGCAGCATCACTCCCACAGAGCTCCCAGTCTGGCTTCCACCCCACCTGGCCCACGAACCCACAGTACCTCAGGGACCTAATCCCCTTGGGAGACAGCCTCCTATTCCCTCACTCAAATTCCCTTCTTACTCCACCTCCCGGTGTAGAAGTATCTGTAGCAAAGAACGCCACACTTCCCAATATGGTGTTAGCAATCCCATGGTAATTATATCCACCTCGGTGATGGTCCCTCGCCTTCACAAGCGTGATTCTCCCATGACAATCCCCGCCTCTCACCCCCACTACTTCCTCAACACTTATATAATTTCTACCCCACCACTACCGCTGGGCAAGAAAGACAAAGGAGCTCCACAGCTCCACTTCCTCCGCACATATCACCACCATGCACGTTGTGTGACAAAGAGGGACACCAAACCAACAACCGCCTGGCCATTTCTCGTAATTACTTGGTTCTGATTCCCCAACCCTACCTCCCACACCACCCATTACTACCGAAACTCAACTTGCCAGTAGTAGAGGGTTGAGGACCAAATACACTTGCGCTATATGTTCAGAATATGGCCATTACACCTATCATTGTCCATCACTACCTCAAGCCTTGTGCATTAGACATCGTCACGCGACTTTCTCGTAATAACCTACCAAGCATGATTCACAACACCTGCCACTGACATTCACTATGTCACTGTTTCTATCAATGAACGCATGAGGTGCCTCTGCTCTCTTTGCGATTCACTGACACATTTTACATACCAGTGTCCAAAGATCATCGAATACCCAGATCATCGATGGCCCTACCTACCAACCCAATGTAAGTAATTGAATCTTACTTCACCATCAGACATCTTCATTATCATTCCTAACCCCAGGCACTACCAACACCTCCATGGTTCTTAGATGACCTATATGAGGATAAAATCAGAATCTACCTACATCATGACTATCCTTAAATACTATCCTCGAACTCTGGCTCTCTTTTTTCATCAAGTACCTGCACGCATGCGCATTGTCACATTTATCTAATACATGTTCCTATTTGTTATCCTCTTCGATATTGTTAACTTTGGGTATTTGGCTTTTCTATGTGCAGGTACTTGGTCAAAGATTTCTCCAAGTCATTCCTTCAGGTATATATTCATCACCGGCATGTAGTCTCTCCCATTATATTGCATTTACATTTCGCACACACCCTCTGATGTTGGCCTTTAGGATACCTTCCTGCCTCGACAACATCACACCTCCTTTTGTATTTTTACTGCATCGTCCTCCCAGAGGCATCCTCACCTACATGAGTTGTCCCATTCCTAGCACCTATTGCCACTTTGGACACTCATGTTGTACCATCACCCTTTAGGGATGGGAGTCCCAGAGTCTTTCATCATGTTGGGTGTGATCAATCACATACTTCTTCTCTTCATATTGCTAGCTTTCCCGAGGACTCCCTGTATCATCACATGTCATAGACGTTGTACTGCAGACACCTACAGGTTCATGAACCATCCATCCCACCCACTATCGGGCTTAGTTCTCCTCAACCGACTATCATCTACTCCCATACGTAGTCCCTCCAATGGGGCCCCACCCCTCCATTTGTTTTACTCCACATTTTGCCCTGCACTGTGGGCATTCATTTTAATAATCGGGCACCTGCTTTGCTATATTTTGTACATTATTTCAGCCATTTACAAGCATTACTAGTGTCGCCACCACATTGCACTTCTTTCCTTCATGGCCACACACAACCCATGTCACCCTTTGGTTGGAGCATCACTTCAGATTCCCCACCGACATCGCTTCATATATTCGTAGTACTACCTGTGTCATTTACCATTTACCCTCCTCAATTTGTTCACTTTGTATCGCCTCTGGCACAACTTATTCTTTGTCTTGTTGTCCCCCTGACATTCGACCTTGTCACACGGTTGTGCCACTATTTGTTTCATACATCCTCCAACCAAGGGAAGCCTTGAGTCATCCCACTTTTTGACTTGGTCCATGTACCTCTGCCATTTCTTCACCTCAGTAGATTCTACGGAGTACCTTTTTTTCTTCTTGGAGTCGCGTCTCCTTTTTTTTGACATCAGCACACTTTTCCAATAGGGCGACAAGATCTTGTCCTCATATCACATTTAATGAGAGATCTGAGGGCACAGGGGAAACACCATTGCCCCCTCAGCCGATGTCGCTGATCTCACAATACCCGACGCCAACACTCCCTTTCTCATGTTATGGGTCTTACTTTGCTAATTATTGCGCTTTTTATCATCACCTGTCAAGACCTTTGAACTTGGTAGGGCCACTCATCATTTCATTATCAATCACGTGGTTTACTCACACCATTACCATCGGTTCGTAGTATTGTTCCTTGCGCATCTGTCTTCTTTCCTTTATCATTCCACCGAGGCAATCAACAAGTAGCTTGTCTACATCAACAACTAGATTTTCTTTCAAAAGTTAATTCACACGAAAGCATGGGGCATTCACCAAGTTTTACACATTTGTATATTGTTTCACACCTTGTAGAAAGTTGGATCTACAGCCCTTCTTTCTCCAACGGATTGCTCTGAAATGCAACCACTCTTGCTTCCCTTACAACACCATTCTAAAAGAAACATTGATGAATTTCGCTATACGTTTTGCTCCTAACTCATCCATCGTGGGGCATTTGTTATCATCAAATTTCTCAGTTTCGTGACCGGCGACAAGAACTCCTTATCATCAGCACAGAAAAACAGGTATTCATGGCACAAGGATTAAATCCACGTACATTAAAAGGGCCAAAACTATACAAAACGGCCAAAAAACTACAAAGCGCAGTGATACCTAATCGGAATTGATGCCACAAGAATAGCCTTCGAGATATTACGATATGGGTCATGGGTGAAAACCAGCTACCAGCCAAATCACATTTATTAAGTTGGTCGGCTTCCCAACCACTATTGGATCGGCTCCCAAGCTCCATTGACATCAACCAGCTCAATCTACTTGGGAGGCTATCAAAGAATCTAAGGGTGTTCTAAAGAGCCTCTTTTCACATTCAAAAAGGGTTGCACAATAGCTCAAAGCTTGGCTATAAAAAGCCATGAATGACCACCATTTTCAAGGAATTCTTCATAATCGTTATGTCACAGCCAGATTGCTGGAGACCTCTTCTTTGGTAATACTGTAAGCCAGATTTCAAGCTTATTCACTCCTCTCTTGAGTGAATAAGATTGGAGTTCTTCATCCACATTTCATCTTTTCTTGTAAGGAGAGCAAATCAGTTGAGGGCCTCAAAGAGCCTTCCATTGGAGAGGGAAGGGACCCAAGTCCTCTTTCTCCATTGTGTCTTTGGATTTCATCTATCAGACCAGCTAATACATTGGTGATATTGGTCCATTGTTACTTGTTTTTATTTTTTCATGCTCATGTTTTTATTTAGTTTTTGTTTAATTCTTGTTAATAGTTTAGTTGTTTTCTTTCTAACCTTTTACCATACAGCTGTCATGACTAGCAGATCCCAACTAGGCATGTAAGCACTCACTTTTTGCTCAAACATCGACGAAAAGAGTGCAAACATATAGGATCCGAGTATTCCAAGAATTGAAGAATTGCAGAAGTTGAAGAAGTCTCGGGAAGCATTACCAGGTTCTATGTGATGGTTGGTTGATGGTGATGATTTAATGTAAAGTTTTATTATCTCTCATGTATTCTTGGGTGGAAGGAAGGGGAAAGGATGGAGAGGTCAACCCTTTATTGATATTGGAGGATTTTATATTACTTTTGGAGGTTTATCCCTCCCTTTATATTTGGAAGATGGATCTTCCTTTGGAAGTCATTACTTCCCTTGAACAATAACTATTGATTATTTATCATATATTGTGCATGGCGTATTGTGATGTATTTAGGGTTTTTTTGGTGCATTGTTGAAGCGTTGAACCCTAGGTATGCCCCTATTCCAATAGTCTATGTCATGGTCTACATCATGGTCATCATCTAGGTCTATTTCATGTTCTATGGTCCAGGTCTAGGTCTAGGTCTTGCCATACCTTTCCATGTCTAGGTCTTGCTATTTATAGGTCTAGGTCTATGTCTTGACATGTCTAGGTGAAATCCATTTCTTTCCTTGCGATGTACCAAACTTTCTATAGTGTGTTAGAGTCTGAGAGGAAGAGAGAGGAATACATAGAGGGCGGGTAGAGAGATAGTGTATGAGAGTGTGAAAGTTAGAGAGAGGAATATAGAGAGGGGGGTGGAGAGAGGAATAAATAAAGCATGAGAGGGGGAAAGAGGAAGACAAAGAGAGTGTGTGAGA
>SNQJ01S0018933.1:125237-154168 GCA_010110895.2 Picea sitchensis
CAGTTTCTTTTGGTGTTCTTTGTGAAGATCAATGCTTCTTGAGTTTTTATAGGTGTAAGGTTCTCTATAATTTTCAATCCCATGAAACTATAAGAAGATTGCAAACGCAAACGAATATAGTGTTTAAATCTACAGTTTGTTTAAAGTGTTTAAATCTACAGTTTGTTTATAGTGTTTAAATCTACAGTTTGCGAATGTAACTATCGCAAACATAACATACGCAAACAAATGATCCGCAAATGTAACATTCCGCAAACAATAACATAACATACCGCGAACAATAACATACCGCAAACGTAACATCACATACCGCGAACAATAACATAACATACCGCGACCAATAACATTCCGCAAATGTAACATACCGCAAACAATACCATAACATAACATAAAATACCATAAATATAAAATACCATAACATAAAATACCGCAAACAATAAAATACCATAACAATAAAATACCATACAATACCACAAACAATAAAATACCATAACATATAATACCGCAAACAATAACATAACAATAACGTAAAATACCTCCCCGGCGACCGCTGCGTCCTCGGATTGCACGACCGCTGCGTCCTCAGATTGCACGAACGCTACTACCACGACCTCAGCCTCACACAGAGCCCTCGACACAGAGCTGATACAGAGCCTCACAAATTTCCAAAACGTCTCCACTCGATGTGTCGCAATTATATAAATAATCTTTCGGCCGAACTATTGTTCGGCCGAAAACCTGTTGCCGAAAAGAAAATATCCGGCGGACCAAATTTCTACACGCAAATCGAGGGCCCGGTTATGGCTCTGTTCGATTTGACGTTTACATTTTCGGCCGAACAATAGTTCGGCCGAAAATAATATCTTTCGGCCGAAAAATGTATTTAGTTCGGCTGAAAATTTGTTTTTCGAAATTTTGGAGACCCGGTTGTCATGAAAGTGTAACCCACCTTCGTGATTCCACCCACCATTTTTTTAAATAACATGAATTGGAAAAAACATTGTGCAAGAAAGTGACGGTTCACTGGACAATGTTCAATCATTGTTGTTGATTTCTAAGGATGTTTAAGTCTCGAAAAGAACCTTTCCAGGCCAAATGCTTTTGCAATTTTTATGAAAATTAAATGGAGCAACATAAACTATCATCATAGACAATTAAAATGAAACTTTAAAATGGAGTTGGTTTGTTAAGTAAACATTCACAAAGAAAGCAAGGTTTGAGAAAGGGCAAGGTTGTGTTCTATTCAATATTCACAGTACACTATAAAATTTACAAATGATAACATAAAGGTCAAAATAGGATTTTTCATAATGAAATTAAATATCCACATATGTAGAGAAATTAACATAATATTTCATTATATTTCATTGAAAAATCATAAACAATGAATAAATAATTGACTATTAAGTTTAAAACTCAAAGCATTGAAAATCATTGGTCATCTATGCCAAAATAGTTCTTTAGCAAGTGCAAAAAAATATGTAGTTGTATTTTACATAATGTGTGTGAAAAAGTATAAAATTCAAAATATCATTTCGCATAATGGATGTAAAGAACCACATATGCACATAAATTAACATGATGTTTCATTGAAAAATCATAAAGAGTGAAAACAGACTTGAACATTCAACTTTAAACTCAAATCCTGAAAAATCACTAGCCATATATGCCAAATAGTTCTTCAACAAGCTCAAAAAATACACAATTGTATTTTAAATAATGCTTGTAAAAAGTAACGGCGTTTGTCCAAATGGAATGGGATTGGGCCTCCCGTGGACCAATAAATAGAAGAAATCCCTGGAAGAAAGAAAGAAATATAGTTAGAAACTAGTGTTAAGTCTACATAGTTCATAAAAAAATAATTATGAGAAATTACCAAGTCAACAAAAGAAAAGGATAGGATAAGTAGATGCAATGAATCCTTGACTACTTACCAAGAATAAAATATTATATTCATCTAATTTGTGTTTTATTGTTGTGTATGCTCCTTCATAACATTTCTTTCTTTGGGCTTATGTTAAAGTAACTATCTGTGGTGGCTATTCTAGGTTCACAATCTATTGCGAAACATTCTTGACCCAATCATCAATATAGCTCTTGATTGGTTGGATGGTGATTTATTACTTAACTTGAAGCCTAGAATTGTGGTCCTCTACTTCTTTTCAGTCCACTTGCAGTTGTTCGATGGATGACAAATTCTCTTAATTGTCATTGAGAAATGTAACAAGACATTATTTTAGTTCTTGTTCGGCAAACTCCACGAGGTTTCAAAGTCATTAGATAGTGAATTATTCATTAACACAAAGTGACTATGAAGATCCTCTTTAGTGATCATCGTTGAATTTATGAAAATTTGTGGACCCTAGATTTCTCTAATGACATCAAATGCTTTAAAAATAACATTACCTCTCCTTTCATTTATTTTTTCGTAATCAATAATTGCATATTGCATCATTTTTACTCATTGTTCCCAACCTGAATTTATTTGCTTCATTCTACTACCTGAGGGAAATCCCTATTGATTTCTTCGATGTTCAATAATACTAGTGAGTCATCCAATGAAAGTTTTTAGATCATTTCTACAGTAGGCTTCATCATGTTGTAAGTCTCTTTCCAAATATCTAGTAAAAATTGAAATCATTTGTGAAAGATAAGGTATACTGGTGTTTACCTCCCATGCATGTCTAATTATATCGATTCTTATGTTAATGTTATCAACAACGTAGAGTCTGAATCCATTAAACAATTCAAGGACTTTTCTAATTGGATTTGAGGTTCCTGGAGTACTTGGAGGAGTCTGTTCTAATGAAAGTATGGCTAGTGGTTGTGAAAACAATGGCTTGGGGTTGAGTTCCTCCTCAAGTTCACTTATTCTTTTCTTCAATTTAATGTTTTTCAGCTCATGTTCCAAAATTGAATATGCAAGAGCATCTCATGTTGAGTGATGTAGTTGGATGAATTCAGATGATGCAACTCATGAATCATTGACTACTGACCTTAATTTTTGAACAACCTTTTTGTGTTTGAGACTGGCCCTCTCTATTTTCATCTTCTTTGAGTGCCTCTTGTATTGATTGTTTTGTGGTGTTAAGGAATGGTTGTCAAAGAAGATGGGTTCCTTTATTGCGAGGTCCTATGTAATTTCTTCGATTTCAAAAATTATCTGGGATACCCATTTTGGTAGCTTTGTACTCTCGATTTCCATATCTTCAATATTTCCTAGACTTATGGTATATTGCAAATTGTCTATATTTGGGTTTCATTTTTTTGTTGTTGGGACATTATCATTCAATATTCACATGAGGTGTTTTCTCTCTACCGTCATCTCCAACAAACCCATCATTACTCTCTTCTTTGTTTACCTTGTGTTGTTTTGTTCTTTTCTCATAGGAGGATCTCTTATGTGGCTAGCGATTGGAAGAATATTGGAAATTAGCATCGATTCTCCCCCTTTTCATTGATTTTCCCTGGCTTCTAGTATTTGAAATTATTTCTATCAACAAGCCATTGTTGCATGCATTCTTGTCCTTTTTTTATGGATTCTCACCGGTGTATTCATCAAATCTTGTAAAAAGGTTTTTGTACCTTATCGATGTTAAATGTTGAGAGAACAAGCCCTTGGGATTAAAAAACCCTAGGGGTTGTGCTTATTTTAGATTAAACCTATTAAGTTTCTATGAGACTTCTTTAATATGTGCTAGATTCTTGACCATTGTGTCCCCAACTCAATGAGGAAATTCAATTAATTTCTTTTTTCTCTTTCTGTCAAATAGAATACACCAGGATTTATATTGGCAGAAAACCTCAGTGACAAGATATTTATCATGGAAGAATATAGGGAGTGGTAGGTTTTATTAACAAACATACAAGTAGATATAAGTATGGTTTTCTCTTGAATCCAAATTCCCTTTGCCTTAATAAAATCCTTAGCTTCCTAGTTTATTCTCTTGGGATTTGCCCCAACGAATATGTGTTTGAACTCTCTAACAAACTTATCTTGAACATTGTAAAATTTGAAAGGTGATTTATGTTTTCATAGCACCGGGTGCCATAACTTAACTAGTTCATTGTGCATATTAACAATCACCTTAACATGGACATTGACAAATAAATTGTGAAATAAAATTGCTAATACAAAATATGCGGCCATGAAAAATATTTGAGTGATAAAGTAGTTACTTAATTGAAAATAAATTTAATATGATATGACCTTTTCCCAAACAAACATGTCATATTTTTTAAATGAAAATTCCAGTGCATATAGAGTTGACCTGAGTATGTGTGAAGTCGAATCTTGCCCAGCCACATGAGTGAAAAGCCTAAAAAAGTCATGGTATGGTTCTTGTAGCAACGTTATATTGATTGTCGAAAGGTTGGTTGACATGTTTGTATAATCTAGTATAAATTCTCTCAAACCATTGGATCCACCTACCTGAGAAGCCAAGAACATGTTTTCATCAACAAGATGAAGAGTTTTATTTGTAGATGGAAGATAAATAATTTTTTTGAACATATTCAAAGAAAGGAACACTAAAATATTTGTTTTTGTTGTTACTTTAATAATTATTTTCCTTGAATTGAACCTTTGAGAACACTAGGTAACAAGTTAGTTGAATTCGAAGACTTCAAAAACATGAGCAACATTGATCAGGACTATGGTCTAGAGTTTGTTGCTTTTCTTTTCTTCTAGGTACTTGTTCAAGAACCATGGGAACAAGGAAGACCAATGGAAATTCTTGTCTTCCTTAGCTCGTGAATTGATAGTATCCTGCAAAAGGGATCTTTCCTTCCTCTACTTTCTATACAGCTGGTTTTTTAATGAAATTTGGTATAGGTGAACCTTATGAATAGTATATTAGCAAGGTCCAATTTCTTTAAAGCCAACTTCATGGTGCATATTCACTAGAAATTATTTTCCACACATACAAACTATATTTTAAAAATGTGTAATCATTAATAGAAACCAATATCTAGGTCACAAAAAAGAGAGACATTTACTTCACATGAGTCCTATTAACTAATCACTCTTCTTTCTTCGTATATTGGAGAAAACAGTCCTGTCTTAAATGCTTCAGTTATAGTGAAAATTATGTGGCTCATCAGAATCTATGCTACAAAACTATTACATTTGTGGAGGGCATGAATTGTGACAATGTTATAGCACAAATTGCCACACCTATGCATTTATGACTTGGCCTTACCCTTTTCCTATCTTGATAATTCAAATCCCAAGATTTCTTCATCAATTCATCTAAAAAACCTTAACATTTGTTGATATTCATGGGTTTCCTTTATGCAACACACAGACATCCATGCCTTGCAAGATTGTAGTCCACAAATGCCCTAAAAAATCATGAAAAATAAAATAATTCCACATTTTCGAACGGGTTTTTCGGTTGGACTCATTTCCAAATATCCCTTAGCTTGTAATAAATATATTTTAACCTCCCCAATGTCTTTGGGATGGTATACAAGCACCATTGAGGGAAAATATGAAAGAAATGGTTGATGGTGCAAGGTTATGCTGTTGATATTTAACAAGCTTCCCTAATCCTTTCATGCTTTGAGTAGAATCCCCTGATATAGAAACTCATTTTCCAGTGTTAATTCCTCTCCTATATAGCCATAAGGTGTGATCCTATCCTTATTGGGTTATGAGCGCAAGAGACTAGTTGTTGAGTTGATGCTTGAAGGGCTTGTGGAGGAACCCGAGAGGTTGGCTCTAAATAAGTGTTAGAAGTTGAAACGGGTTGTGACCAACCTTCGTACATTGTCAATAATATAAGATATCTCTTTCCCTCATGTCTTGTGTTCATTGCAATGTTATATGTTGTTATTGTTCATATATGTTTTTATTTATACACTTAATATATGCTTCTTGAACCTATAACTCTTTTTTTGCAGTTCTATCTTGGTTTCTTATTGCAGGCTGGTTCTGGTAGAGACCATGAGCTCTTCAAGAAACTAGAGTGGGGATCGACATCGATCGACGGGCTCAAGGTACAAGTATTCTCCTTCTCCCTTCCCTTCTTTCTCCTAGTGAAAACATAGTTATTTCGTGTTTGCGTGCTTTCTTGTGAGGGTAGATTTCAATCTTCTCATTTCGGTCTTGCTATGTTGTGACATGACCCAAGGTCACGAGGGAAAATATCTTAATCAGAATTGGCGACCATAATGGGGAATATCCTGGTTTAGGTCAGTTGTAGGGTGTCTTGTGTATCTCTTTTTATTTTTGTGAGTTTTCCTATTTTCCAAGCTTTGTTGCAAATATTTTATTATCTGGAAACTTTTTCATAAGTTTTTGAGAGACTCCCTATGGAGAGTCCTTTTTATTTTTCCAATTTTATAGATTTATCCGTGATTTTATGTTATATCAGTCGTGGATATATGTGCTTTTACTATGTATGACCCGCAGGCATCCACAAGTCTCAGTTCACACAGTCGTGAACCCATGTGCAATTTAAAAAAAAATATTTTGTTTCTTCAGCCTCTGGGAGATTTAGTGGATTCTCCAGGTCATCCTAGGTTTTTTGAGTTTGTGATTTCTTTGTATCATTGTTTTAATTATTTGAAAACTTCTAAGTCACAAAAATACCTTGCTCCTAGTTTCCCGGTGGTCTTGGCTTATTTTTATCTTGCATTTTAAAGAGAAATGATTTGAATTTTTAAAACAAATTCCCCCTCATGGTCAGGGGGGATCATGAATAGTGTATTATGTAGTTTAATTTATCATCTTTTGTTAGTTTTTATTTGAAAGAAAGAAAATAAAAATAAAATCCTAGTTTTCTGCTATTTAGGTGTCTTTCTTTCTTTGCATTGTTTTGCATTGTTATTTGAAAAAGAAAAATATATTAGCATAGGTTTATGTTTTCTTCTCATCTAGAAATCATTTCAAAATAAAAGTGAGAAAGAAAATCCTTTTGTTCGCCTCTTTTTCATTTTGCATTAGAAAAGAACAAATTTGCATATTAAGCTTTGAAGGATTGTTCATGCATTTTTTTTGTGAAACTCTTTTTCATTTGAAGAATTAGTGTAAATATTTATTTCCTAGTGTACTTATAAGTTTTGTTTTTGTAAAAGTATAAAACAAAATCAATTGCACCTCCATACCCTTTGAGTAAAAACAACCACCAAAATGAGCGTGAAACTTAAAATGTAATAGACTTTGTTTATAGGGTTCACAAACAATTTTAGGGTTAGGGCCTTGGATTAGGATTGGAGAGATAACTCTCCAAGGCCATTGAAAAAACATAGGAGTCTGAGCTAGGGAGAGTCTCAAATCCAACTGTTATATAAGTATAGTTGAGATCCTCCTATAACACGTGCGCTAAAGATGAGGTCATGTGAAGGAGATATAAGGAGAGTTCCCCTCCGAAGCTTGAATAATTGTAGAGGAGAGATCACATATTGGTGGTTTCACTAGTTCCTTTACCTCTGTGAGAGGTGACACTTTTGAAGATTTGATATTTTTTACCTTTCCCATATGTTCGATCCCGATTGTTGACTGTACCCCCTAAACATTGAATACGATTTGGTAACCTTAGTGGCTTTCCCTAGGGATCTTAGAGGTGACCGTAAGGGATTTGTTGATTTTAACCTTGTACAATATTTACTACAAACAAATATTCAACAAAAGAACAGAAAATATACAATGGAAAATACAAACATTACACATAGATTTTTCCCCTGGAAACCCAAACTGGGAAAACCAACATATCTATATTTTCATTGTGTTACATTGTTTGCAATACAATATACATATAGGAGCTAGTGTCATCCAAAACCCTAACCCAAAATGACCTGGATGAGTCAACAACCCTAATTCCTTCCCCGGAAATAGAAAACCATTAGCAAAGAAACCATGTGCCGAAAAACCACCTAAATATGTGACACGTTTCCTGAGGCAAAATATGTGACACTACTACTCGTGCAAAGAACATAACACATTCCCAATAGGATTGTTGTGGTACCTGGGACATATTTTATATCATACTTTTTAGAATTGTTGGAGGGTGCCCTGTGAAGTGTGGGTACTTTCATCAGATAAGGATGGATAGTGTAGGTGAGGAAAACTACTTCTCACTCATGTGTTCATTGGTCCCCAGGACTTAATCAACCTGCTCCTTTGTCTGGAAGTCACTTTCCACTTTTCCATTGCTTTGGAGTTAGGACCTCATCCACCTAAGCTGAAGATTTGGAGTAGTTGTATGTTTATGATGTTTCTCTTAGGGATTTTTATTGGAGTGGTTATTTATGTAGATGGCCTTAGGATGTTTCATTGTCACCACTTTTGGATCATTGGTTCAGGGTGGTTGACCACTTTCTCCACTATTTAGGAAGGGCCCCTAGTGTTTCTCTTGAAAGTATGGAGTTGTGTTCTAGAAGGTGTCAGTTTTTATTCCACTAGTTCACCAAATTTGGTGCATTATAATTTTATGTACATGAAAAATCCCACAAGGGATGAACCTGTGCATAAGAATTATATGGCCAAATTTATTGAGGATACTAACCAAGGGACCGCTGCCCAAGGGGATTCTTTTTCTTTTCCTTTCTTTGGGAACGTTGGTGCCCCCTTGATGGCCACTTTCAACATTATTGGGTTGAATGTAGGACTATCGATTTGGTTGTGGACCACTCTGAAGGCCCTAAATGCTCTTTATGATTATCAAATAAGAACCTTGTGTCAGGGGAATCATATGGATTTTGATCCTTCACCTTCTACATCCACAAAGTTTACTTATCCTCCTCTCTCTTCTGGTGAAAGTCTTGCTACTAGTAACCAAAATTATAAAAGGAATAGGAAGAGTAAGAGTAAGCATAAGAAGTCACCAACCTACGCTATTCATGTTGGAGACTTGTCACCAGCCTCTACAAGTCATTCTAGGGGAAAGCGACCAACCTCTGCTAATCATACTAGAAGCACAAGCCCAGTCACTACAAGTTATACTAGTAGAAATTCACCAACCTCTACGAGTCATGTTGGATATAGGTCATCAACCTATGCTAGTCATGCCAGAATCACAAAACCAACCTATGTTATTCATGTTGGATATTTTTCAACAACCTCTGCAAGTCATGTTGAATACCAACAACCAACCACTGCAAGTCATGATTGAAGCATGACTCTAGTCACTGCTAGTCATACTGAACAAACATCACCAACCTATGCAAGTCATGTTGGAGATCAACTACTAACCTATGTGAGTCATGTTAGAGATAGGTCAAAAACCTTTGCAAGTCATGTTGAAGTCTTGTCACCAACCTATGCTAGTCATGTTAGGGGCACATAACCAACCTATATGAGTCATGCTGGGAGAAAAAATCTAGTCACTCCTAGTCATACTGGCATTGAGTTACTGACCTCTGCAAGTCATGTTGGAGTCTTGTCACCAACCTTTTCTAGTCACATTAGAGACGTGAAAACAACCTTTGCTAGTCATGTTGGGGCCAACCCACTAGCCACTGCAATTCATGTTGGGGGCACTAATATGGTTGAGAATCCTAGACATATAGGATGTAAGCCCAAGTTCCCTTGTAATATTTGCAAAGGAGATCACCTTACTCATTTTTTCCCTGGTATTTCCATGGTACGAGAAGTGTGTTCCTTGTATAAAGGCCCTTCTAGTTTTGAGTCATCTTTAGTTTCCCAAAAATATATTAAATCATTAGTTGATGAAGCGACCATGCCGATCCAATCTTCAGCTAACACCACTCTTGATTTGGGGGGTGATGCATCTCTTGACCATGTTTTCTGGCATCATATTCAAGGAGTGGTTGAGGAAGTGGTCACACCGATGCAATCTTTGGTCGATCCCACTCTTCTCTTGGAGAGTGACAAGTCTAAGGAAGTGGTCTTGCCGATACAAAATTTGGTTGATCTCAGTCCTATTTCAAGGAGTGATGTGTATTTTGATCCTGTCCTTATCATTTCCATTTCAGTACCTTCTGAACAAAGGGGAATTTCACTCTCTTTGAGTATGCTACCTTCGAGTCCTAGGATGGTTTCCTTTGATTGGAATGATATTGTAGATCCTTTCCTTCCTTCTTCTGCACCCTTCCAGATAACAATAGGAATTAATAAATTAGGAATTCGTTGAAATATTGTAGATGAAGGATCCTCTGCAAGTATTTTATCATCCTTGGCTTAGAAAGCTTTGGGTGCTTGATGCAGGAGCATCGCCTTCAAAGTAAAAACGCAAGTGTGGAGGCAAAGGAACGACGTCTCAGCATGACAAAGTTTCAAATCAGAAATTAACTCAGAATTAAATCGAGTTGTTGAGATATTTTTGAAAGAAGCATTTTTAAATACGTTGTGTTTGTAAAGTTGTGAAGGATTTTAAGGGGTTACAGATATTAAGTGTTGACTCTTATCTAGAAATAATTGTTATTTATTGTAATAGGAAAAATTAGGTAACCTCTAAGAGTGTGATAAGATAGGTTACAGACAGGACGACGAGAGATCGTGGAGCCGTTCCTTAGATAGTTTGTTGTTGCATTGTAAAAATATGATGAGAGTGTGAGATTAGGAGATGAGATAGAGATCAGAGAGATCAATAGAACAAAATAGAGTAGAAGAAAGACTATGTAATTTGTTTTCATGAATGAATAGACCAGACAGAATTGTCCCAAATCCTTGGAATGTGCTCATTTGATGTATGAATGAATGAATGTTATATTTTTTGTATGTGATTTATTTCATTTTCATTCATGTATGATTTTTTGAGAAATTGATCATGTGAGTTTGTGACAAAAGTGGATAAGTTTCAATTATTTCTCTTTCGAAACTCGTATGCAAGGTGTGCATCTCGAACGAAAGGAGTGCATTGATTGAATCTCGGATTGACTCAGAAGACTTCAGAGAGAACAAAGGAAACTTAGACCAGGTGCAAGGAGTGCACAACATCAAGGAGTGACTAAGCATTGAAGAACCAGAACAAAGGAACACCATGTGGGCGAGAATAATTTATTTTCAAGAAATCCTTTGATCTGAGTTATCGAAATCCCGAGAATGCAAGGAGTGCATGGGAAGTCAAAATCCTTAAGGATCAAGTTCAGACGGGATAACACTTTTCAGAAGTGTTGACGAGATCCAAGAGTCAGACTCATCAGGAGGAGAAAAGGTTAGAAACCTTTGAAGACTGATAAATATTCTAAGTCAGAAGAAATCAAAAGATCGGGAAGAGGAGCGACAATGGTCATTGGATCGTTGTGTGAAGGACCAACAATCGTTTGATCATATTAAACTGCACGAGCCTTAGTGCTTCACAGATTTGGGAGAGAGAGCTCATCAAGGTTTGAGGATCTGAGATTTCCAAAGGTCGGAGAGCCAAAGTAGAATCTCAACCGTTCGATCAACAGGAACAAATATGAGTCATTAGATTTTTTGAGGTAATATTCAAGCATTGGATCACCTAGGGATAATCTGAGTTGTCAGACACCATGGGTCCAAGAGGAGGAAAGTTTGAAACATGAGATTTCGGAAGTCCAGAGAGAGGAATGGCCGGAGAGAATTTGGACCATTAGATCCACAAGGATACATGTCAGTGGGTCGTGAGATCCAAAGGAAGGAAAAGGTGAAAAATTGAAATACCTGAAGCCCAAATAGCCAAAGAGACGAGAGTCATCTATCTACGAGAGGACACTTGTCAATAGATCATGAACTCTGGGTAAAGTGTAGTGGGGTTTCAGTTGATATCTGAGATTGTTGAAACCTGAAGGTCCAAAGGAAATCTGGACTACCATATCGAGAGGAGGCGTGGCGTGAATCTGTGGACTCCAGGTAAAGACCCGAAGTAAGTCTTGGTCATCATATCAAGGGAGACGTGGCGTAGATCTGAAGCTCCGTGTAGAGACCCGAAGTAATCCTTGACCATCAGATTAAGTGAACATGCATCATCAGATTATAGCCTTCGGATAAAAGACATTGGGAAGAAGGGTGAAGTTTGAGATTTGAGATCTCAGAAGTCCGAAGACACAAAGGATATCTCGATCGTTGATCGAGAAGAGGATCACATGACCATTGATCTGAGACAAAAGGTCAAACACCTGACCCTGAATTAGGACTGTTGATTGATCAGGACAGGTGTTTGTAGATCGTTATCTCCAAGAGGTTGAAGTATGGAGGAAAGTGAGGTTTTGAGATTTCAAACATTTGAAGTCCAGAATTGTGAAGAGATCCCGACCGTTGATCAAAAAAGAGGCAGATATGGTCCATATATTTGAAGAGGGTAGATCTGAACCGTTAGTTTAGGCAGTATCGTCAATATCATGAGATCAACGATCTCGTAGCATTGCAGGGATAGAAGTTGAGAGGACTTTAAAACATTGAGGGCAGGCTGCAATCCATCACGTGGTTTTGCCAAGAGGACGTGTGGAGGTTCGAGGAGAATTGTGGG
Source organism: Picea sitchensis (assembly GCA_010110895.2). Taxonomy (NCBI): domain Eukaryota; kingdom Viridiplantae; phylum Streptophyta; class Pinopsida; order Pinales; family Pinaceae; genus Picea; species Picea sitchensis. The sequence goes on from SNQJ01S0018933.1 coordinate 137,633, forward strand.
CCGAAAAGAAGTTTGGCCCCAAAACTCTATTGTTCATGCACGCAATCACGTGGTCACAAGAAGGCACTGCCCAAGGTCATATCAAGAGGGGGCTTATCAGAAAAAGAGCTAACGCTCAGTACTCTGATATTTTGCAACAGAGTGAAAGGGAAGGTCGTGGGTTCTATTAGACCTACACCAAGAAGATGAAAGGGCCTGTGTTTAGATACAGAAGGGAACCTTTAAGGTTCCAAAGAGTCATTCGATTCAAGAATTAGAGATCCTTGACCGGGAGGTCATGTAGCCCTATGGGGGAGTAGGGGGGTTGCACCAGGTGGTATCAGAGATGATATTGAGTTTGTTTGCAGACAACAAGCAAAGGTGAAAGGAGGTAAGTTGGTATCAAGAATTTGATTTCTATTTGTAGGTGTTGTAGTGAAACCATGCCACCCAGAAGGTGTATAGAAAATGCATAAATGGAAGAAGAAATGAGGCAACTCCAAATGAGACTGGATTCCATGGAAACAATGCAGAGAAGAGAAATAGACACTGGAGATATCAGTGAAGCTGAGAGAGAAGAAGTAGAGATTGGAGAAAATGTAGCAGAGGATGCTGCACAAGATCACTTAGTAAAATATGTTTCAAAGATAGGAGCCAGACCAAGAATAGAGGTACCAATGTATGAAGGCAATTTAGAAGTTGAAGAATTTTTGGATTTGGTACGTGCTATGGACAAGTACTTCGATTACGAAGATGTATAAGAATCCAAGATGGTGAAACATGCAATGAAAAGACTAAAGGGCCATGCAACACTATGGTGGGATGAACTGCAAGTCGAATGCAAGAGAAATGGTAAGAATAAAATTAAGAACTGGGATAGGATGGTATCAAATATGAAGGCCAAATTTATCCTGAAGGACTATCAAATCAATTTGTTCAAAAGATTGCAAAACCTGAGATATAAGAGCTTATCGGTGAAGGAGTACACTAAGGAATTTTACAGACTGAACATCAAGGTTGGACAGAAAGAGAATGAAGATGGAAAAATAGCCAAATATATCAATGGGCTGATATATCAGATATAATAGGAGATCAACATGATGTCGATTAGTACATTCGAGGATGCTTATCAAATAGCCTTGAAAGCTGAAGAGAAATTGGCTAGGAAGCAAAGCCAATGAATCATAGGAGGACACTCAAGAATAGGTAAGGGAACCAACAGAGAGAAGTTATAGAAGACAAAGCATGAGGTTGACAAATAGCATAGTCACCATGAGAAAGGTGGAAGTTCTAGAGAAGGAAAACATGGAGGAAGAAGTTATTTTTCCAGAGGAAGAGAAAGAGTAAGATCCAGAGGAGGCGTAGTAAGATGTTATACCTGTGGAAGGCAGGGGCACAAGTCTTGGGAATGTCCCGAGAGAAAGAAAAAAGGCAGAGGTGAACCACACATTATTGAAGCACAGAAGCATGTGGAAGTAGAAGAAACAGAAGGAGGAAAAAACCTCATGATGAGGAAGATTCTTCTTAAACCAGATAAGGAGATGGAGGAACCAGTTCAGTGAAAAATTATGTTCAGAACTCCTTGTAAGACGAAAGACAAAGTTTGCAAGGTGATTATAGACAATGGGAGCACTAACAATCTAATATCCATAGAGATGGTGGAGAAACTGGATCTGAAGACAACTGCACATCCAAACCCATACAAGGTATCATGGTTGTAGAAAGGACATCAAGTAATGGTAAGTCAACAATGCCAAGTTGAATTTAAGATAGAAGGTTATAGGGATGAAATATTATGTGATGTAATTCCTATGGATGTCTATAATATTTTATTGGGGAGACCATGGCAGTTTGATAGAAAAGTTATTCATGATGGAAGAAAGAATACTTATACCCTAGAAAAGAAGGGTAGGACACATATGTTGTTACCCATAGAATACAAAGAGAAAAAGAGGGAAGCTAGTTTGAGTATACTTCTCATGAGTGGGAAGGAAATCTGGAATGAAGTCAAGAAGGAGAAAGAAATATAGTTTGTTGTAGTGAGGAAGCCTAGAGTTATCCTTACAAATACTTCTATGGCAGATTTTCCTGAAGAAATCCAGGAACTATTAGAAAACTTTGCTGACATAGTAGTGGATGAGTTACCACACTCATTGCCACCCATTAGGAGTATAATCCATCATATTGACCTTATTCCAGAAGATATTTTACCAAACAAAGAAGCTTATAGGTTGACACCTAGAGAGAATGAGGAAGTCAAAAATCAAGTCCAAGAGTTGTTGGATAAAGATTTAGTCATGGAAAGCCTAGTCCCATGTGCAGTATCAACTCTGTTAAGTCCAAACAAGGATGAAAGATGGAGAATGTGTATAGATTCCAGAGCCATCAACCAGATAACCATTAGGTATAGATTTCCTTTACCGAGGATGGATGGTTTGATGAATTTTTTGAGTGGAGCAAGCTATTTTTACAAGATAGACTTGAAGAGTGGATATCATCAAATAAGAATGAGAGAGGGAGATGAATGGAAAACAACATTCAAGACAAATGAAGGATTGTTTGAATGGTTGGTCATGCCATTTGGGTTGACAAATGCACCAAGCACATTTATGAGATTGATGAATGAAGTATTGAAAGACTTCATAGGAAAATTTGTCATAGAATATATGGATGACATACTAATCTTTAGTAAGACAAAGGGAGAACACTTAAGACATCTGACATCAGTGATGGAAAAGTTGCAGCAAGAGAAATTACTGATAAATATGAAGAAAAGTTATTTTATGAAGAAGGAACTCATATACTTGGGTTTTGTGATCTCTTCAAATGAATTGAAGATGGATCCAAAAAAGGTGAGATCAATCAAAGAATGACCATTGCCAAGCAACATATTTGAGGTAATAATTTTTATGGGTTAGCGAGTTTTTATAGAAAGTTTATCAGAAATTTTAGTGGTATATGTGCATTCATGCTAGACACTATGAAGAAGAAACAAAAGTCTTTTAATTGGACAGAGGAAGCTGAAAAACATTTCAAGGTGTTGAAAGAGAAAATCACAGAACAACCAATTATGGTCTTACCAAATTTTGGAAAAACATTGCAGGTGAGATGTGATGCAAGTGGATTAGCTATTGGAACAGTCTTGAATCGGGATAATAGGCCAGTTGCTTATTTTAGTTAGAAGATGAATGACACCAAGAAGAATTATTCCACATATGAAAAAGAATTTTATGCAATGATTCAAGCTTTGAAGAAGTGGAGACACTATCTAATTCCTAAAGAATTTATCTTGTACAGTGATAACCAAGCTTTGCAATTTATTACTAGGCAAGAAAAGTTGAATCAAAGACATGCTAAATGGGCAGAATTTATGCAGAATTTTAATTTTATTATTAAACATATTGTTGGAACTACTAACAAAGTTGCAGATGCTTTGAGCAAGAGGAGTTTGATTGTACAGGAATTCCAAGTGGAGACCTTAGGTTTTGAACACCTCAAGGAGATGTATAAAGAAGATGCAAATTTTAAGGAAGATTATGAGGCATGCAAGAATCCTTTGTTGGGAGAAAGAAGCCCTTGGACTGAATATTTGATCCAGGATAGATTATTGTTCAAGGGAAGCCAAATGTGCATACTAAAATGCTCAATGAGAGATAACTTGTTGAAGGAGAAACACAATGGAGGTTTAGCCAGACATCTTGGCCCTGATAAGACATTTGCACAGCTGAGTAATTCATATTATTGGTTGAGCATGAGAGTAGAGGTGAAAATATTTCTAAACAAATCCGGAATTTGTCAGTATACAAAAGGAAGACAACAAAACACTGGTTTCTATCGGCCATTACCAATTCCAGAAAGGTCGTGGGATGCAATCAATATGGATTTTGTTTTGGGATTGCCTAAAAAACAGAAAGGGAGCGATTCCATATTTGTTGTAGTGGACATATTTTCAAAAATGGGACATTTCATACCATGAAAGAAGACAAACGATGCTACACACATAGACAATTTGTTTTTCAAAGAAGTAGTGAGACTACATGGATTGCCTAGGAGCATAGTCTCAAATAGGGACACCAAATTTGTAGGACACTTTTGGAGGACTCTATGGAAGAGGTTGGGGATTTTTTTTTCCTTTACTTCAACATATAACCCTCAGACAGATGGACAAACTGAAGTAGTAAACATGATTCTGAGAAACTTGTTGAGAAGTTTAGTCACTGAGCAAGGTCATCAATGGGATCAGATTCTGGCACAAGTAGAATTTGCATTTAACAATTCAGTGAACAAGAGCACATGGAAAAGTCCATTTGAAATTGTGTATGGTATACAACCAAGAGGGATTATAGAATTGAGATATCTGAATCAATATGAGTTCAGAAGTAATGGAGAAGAATATTTTGCAATAGAAATGCAGAAACTCCATGACAGAGTCAGAGAGCAGTTACAGGACAACAGCCAGAAATACAAGAGCAGAGTTGATCAAAAGAGGAGAGAAGTTCAATTCGAAGTTGGAGATGAATTTTTAGCTCATTTGAGAAAAGAAAGGTTTCCAAGGGGAGCGTATAACATATTGAATATGAATAATATAGGACCATGCAGGATTCTCAGAAAATTCGTAGCTAATACTTATGAAATTGAGTTGCCAGACAATGTTGGGATATCGCCGATATTCAACGTTGCATACCTGTATCCTTACAGGAGAGATGAAGCAAGACAATCAGATGATTAGAAATAAGTTCAGATGGAAGAACAATTTCCCACAATAGAGAAACCTCAGATGGAGAAAATCATTGAAAAGAGAGATGGAAAGAAGACTAGGAGGAAGACATATCCTGAATATTTAGTGAAGTGGAAAGATCATCCAATGCAATATGCAAGTTGGGTCACAGAAATTGATATTTTGAAGCATGGAAATACAGTGAAGGAGCTCATGGACAGGAGTCCATGAAAATTTTAACCAGAGGATTATGATGCAGGAGCATCACCTTCAAAGTCAAAATGCAAGAGTGGAGTCAAAGGAACGACATCTCAGCATGACAGAGTTTCAAAACAGAAATTAACTCAGAATTAAATCGAGTTGTTGAGATATTTTTGAAAGCAACATTTTTAAATATGTTGTGTTTGTAAATTTGTGAAGGACTGTAAGGGGTTGCATATATTGAGTGTTGACTCTTACTGGCAATAATTGTTAGTTATTGTAATAGGACAAAGTAGGTAACCGCTAAGAGTGTGATAGGATAGGTTACAAACAGGATGATGAGAGCTCATGGAGCAGATCCTTAGATAGTTTGTTGTTGCATTGTAAAAATATGATGAGATTATGAGAGTGTGATATTAGGAGATGAGATAGAGGAAAGAGAGATCAATAAAACATAATAGAGTAGAAGAAAGAGTATGTAATTTTTTTCATGAATGAATAAAACAGATAGAATTGTCCCAAATCCTTGGATTGTGTTCATTTTATGTATGAATGAATGAATGTTATATTTTGTTTATGTGATTTATTTCATTTTTGTTCATGTATGATTGTTCGAGAAGTTGACCGTATGAGTTTGTGATGAAACTAGATAAGTTTCAATTGTTTCTCTTTTGAAACTCATATGCAAGTTGTGTATCTTGAATGCAAGGAGTGCGTCGATTGAGTCTCGTATTGAATCAGAAGAGTTTAGAGAGAACAAAGGAAACTTAGACTAGGTGAAAGGAATGCACATCGTCAAGGAGAGACTAAGCATTCAAGAACCAGAACAAAGGAATGTCAGGTGGGAGAGAAAAATTTCTTTTCAAGAAATCCTTCGATCTGAGTTATAGAAATCCTGAGAACGCAAGGAGTGCATGGGAAGTTGGAATCCTTTAAGGATCAAGCTTAGAAGGGATAACAATTTTCAGAAGTGTTGAAGAGATCCAAGAGTCAGACTCGTAAGGAGGAGAAAAGGTTCAAAACCTTTGAATACTGATAAATATTCTAAGTCAAAATAAATGAGAAGCTTGGGAGGAGCAGCGACATTTTTTGTTGGATCACTGTGTGAAGGACCAACAACTATTTGATTAGAGTAAAGTGCACGAGACTTAGCACTTCGCACATTCGGGAGAGAGAGCTCATCAAAGTTTGAGGATCCGAGATTTCTGAAGGCCAGAGAGACAAAGCAGAATCTCAGTCATCCAATCAGCAGGAATAGATATGAGCCTTCATATTTTTCGAGGTAAGCTTCAAGTGTAGGATCACCTAGGGAGAATATGAGTCATCAGACACCATGGGTCCAGGAGGAGGCAAGCTTGAAACTTGAGATTTTCAAAGTGCAGAGAGTGGAAGAGACGGCACAAATCTAGACTATTAGATCCAGAAGGATACGTGTTGGCAGGTCGTGATATCCATAGGAAGGAAAAAGTGAAAGGTTGAAATACCCGAAGCCCAAATAGTTGAAGAGACAAGAGTCGTCGATCTACAAGAGGACACTTGTCAATAGATCATGAAATACGAGTAAAGTGTAGTGGGGTTTCAGTTGATATCTCAGATTGTTGAAACCTAAAGGTCTGAAGTAAATCTAGACCGTCAGATTGAGAGGAGGAATGGCATGAATCCATGGACTCCGGGTAAAGACCCGAAGTAATTATTGGTTGTCATATCAAGGGATACGTGGTGTAGATATGAAAGCTCCGGGTAGAGACCCAAAGTAATCCTTGACCATCAGATTAAGTGGACATGTGTGAGTGGATTATAGCCTTCAGATAAAAGGCATTGGGAAGAAGAGTGAAGTTTTAGATTTGAGATATCAAAATTATGAGGACTCGAAGGAGATATTTACCATTGATCGAGAAGGGGGTCACAGGACCGTTGATATGAGAGGAAAGGTCAAACACCCGAAGCAGAAGTAGGACCATTGATTGATCAGGACAAGTGTCTGTAGATTGTCGGCTCTGGGAGGTTGAAGTATGAAGGAAAGTGAGGTTTTGAGATTTCAAACATCTGAAGTCTGGAATCGTGAAAAGATCTCAACCATTGATTAAAAAAAGGGGCAAATCTGGTATGTAGATTTGTAGAGCGTAGATCTGAACCGTCAGTTTAGGAAGTATCATCAAGATTGCGAGATCGACGATCCCATAGCATTGCGGGGAAAGAATTTGTGAGGAATTTAAAACATTGAGGGTAGGTTGCAAATCATACCGTGGTTTTACCAAGAGGACACATGGAGGTTCGAGGAGAATTGCGGTCTGAAAAGCAGTTTGATCCAAAACTTCTATTGGTCACACCCATAATCACATGGTCACAATAAGGCACTTCTGAAGGTCATATCAAGAGGGGGATTATCAGAAAAAGAGATAACACTTAGTACTCTGAGATTTTGCAGCAGAGCTAAAGGGAAGGTCGTGGGTTCTATCAGACCTACACCAAGAAGCCAAAAGGGCCTATGTTTAGATACAGAAGGGAACCATTAAGGTTCCAGAGAGTCATTTGACTCAAGAATCAGATATCCTTGACCGAGAGTTTGTGTAGCCTTGTGGGGGAGTAGGGGGGTTGCATCAGTTCTCCCAAGTTTGGGTCAACTACCAATGAGTTGTTGTCTTTCGAAAGAATACCTAGAGAATGTCCATGGATTCTTCCTCAGTTTCCTATCACGTTAGGTGGGAAGAATATCCTATTCGATATGTTAGTGGTGTCAGGCCCTTTAGACTTTAATTTGATTCTTGGGCATGATTATGTGTATGCAATAAATGTTGTGGTGTCTATGCTCTTTTGTGTGATGCATTTCCCTCACAATAGAAGAATTTTCACTATTGATCAAATTTCATTTGAAAATCACCATCCTGGTTCAAATTTACCTCTAGATTTCCCTTTGTGTGTTCCTTTTATTTGAGTAGTGTCTTCCTCTCCATGGGTGAATTATGTGGCATCTTATCCTCGGTGTTCAATTTCTCCTAAGAAAGATCCTTTACAATTATTTTCTCCTTCTCGAGACAAGGTCTTGGTAATTGATCAGGTATTTTATCCGATGGGGGAATGGGAGCCCTTGCTTCTCCCTATTGGCTTAATTATTCTATCATTTTCTCTTGAGTCTTATACTTTTGTTTGTAAGACCTCAAGACTTGATATTTGTGAGATGTCAAGCCCTAGTTTCACCGATGTTGATTTTCCTTTAGATGAGTCCTACCTCGAAGTTATGATTATGGATATTGGATCTCCTCATAAACTATAATCTTTCTTGGTTGGTTACCAACGAAACCCTTGGCTTGAGCCTAGCAATGGGCTCTACCTAGAGCAGTACTATGCATAAGCTGCAAGGTTGTGCGGTCCTCTATACATATTGTATTTTTAGGCTTTCTTGTTTTCAAGTTTTGTATCCCTTAATACGTGTCTTCATCAGAGGTTTCTATATTGGACTTATTAACTTCTGGGTAAGTGTTTTTTGTCTTATATGCATGACTTTGGAGGCATTTTATTTGGTACCTTTTTCCACGACGATTTGTTCTGAGAGGTAATGATCTCGAAACTGGCTTATAGGTTGGATTTTCCCCTTCATGCATTTTTTCAATATTAGTTTCATGTTTAATTTTTCCTTTGTATCAACCCCAATGATTTTCAACGCAGAACCTTATATGTTGCTTAGAAGTGTCGTAATTCATGTGGTAGAGCCTACCTTCCATGAGAATCTTAGTTTAGAATCCCTTTGTATTCTAGAACTCATGGTACAAGTTTTTTTATGCTCAGGAGTATTTTTTAGTCGCACCATGACATTGCATATGAAATTCATTCTTCTTACTCAATATTCTTATGGATATTACCTACAGGACTCTCCCCATCATGAAGTCTCAGTTAAGCTCTTTTCAGACTCCTTAAAAATGAAAATATCATCGAGTGAGATTGTTTTCTTTCACAGTGATTAAATGGATTTAAAAGTACGTATATTCAGTGAAATTTTGCCCCTTTTTCAGACCAAATGGACTAATTATGAAAAAGGAATACCCTAGTCAACTTTGGCTAGAAGAGTTCTCCTTGGCATTTTTTTACACTTTTTCGGGATCTAGAGACTAAATTTACAAAAAAGTACATGAGCTTGAGTTCCAACTCCATTGCATATTGATTTCTTATGATTTTAGGCCTAATGTTGACTTCAACATGTTGTCATTGAACCCATTTCTTATACAATCCTATCATTTTCTAGCCTTTCAATTTATTCCTTTGAGACTCGACATTGTATCCCTAGAGGAAGCATCCCTGGAGTGTCCTTATCCTACACATGCTTTCCTTGCATTTAGCATAGGGATGTTCCTTGCACTATGGAACTAGTTTGCTTGCTTGTGAAACTCATTTTATCCACTATACTATAACATTATTTTGTTATTTTTAAAGATTTTATAATATGAAAAGACCTAAAAAAAAAACAAAGAAAGGGGGAAAGGGTCCATCTCTTTTTTTTGCAGCAGTTTTGTTTCCCTTGAACAAAGAACAATATTGAGTTACTATCTCATCATTTTGGGTCTAGTATGGTGTTAGGATATGTTTTCTCATTATTGAGTTTTATCTCCCCCTATTGGTTATTATTCTAACCATATAGAATGTTTGTTGATGCCTCTTGTGTTACAAATGTATCCCAACTTATAGTCATGCTGCCTAAGTCACATAATGTGTTGTGATTTTGTTCAAGGGAAGTTTTCAACCTGAGTCAACCATTTTGCAGTAACTCTTTTTCCTCTCAAGTCATCTTTCATGTATCTTTGAAGTCCATCTCATCATCACAGTTATCTATGTCATTTACTCGTGCTAGTATGGAATGTCCCCATTGACTTCTTACTGGAAATTCAACTCTTGTCAACTCCAACACATTTCTATGATAGTGTGACCTAGAGTTGCACCCTGCACCTATTTCTGTTATTGATACGTGACCTTGCACTCAATAGATGAAATACCATCATTGGTCGTTGACTACGAGGTTTCCCTTGTGTTTGACATTAACAAAAATCATCACACATAGGGATTTGTGTGGAACCTTGGTTTCCATTTGACCCTATTGGTGGATTCCTCGTATTTATCATTAGTCTCCATTATTGGATATTATTCAAATATTTTGTGTCGTGCACTATTCCATCTGGTGCATGCCAAAGTCATACCTCGGTGTGGTTCTTACAATCATTTCATATGTGTCCTTTCAAATATTTGGCCTTATGCTACCCCATCATGCTAGATGATGGAGGATTCCTTAATGCCTTCCTTCTAGAAGATATCTTCCTATTGACTTCGGCACATTTTTCTCTGGGATAGGGATCTAGAGTCATATTTTGTACCTTGGGGCTTGCATTCATCAGTGGCAGGTTCCATCGCTATTGAAAGTGGGAATAAATCAATGTCCCATGCTTGATATATTTTACTAGGTGTTCGACATCAACTCATTTATTCACACTTGTTAGATTGTACCATGGTACCTTGACACACATCATCATCATCAGTGGGTTGTCTTGCGTTTCTTAAAGGTGTCCATCAATGACTGATAATCAAATGGTCTTTCACTATGTTCAATCCTAGCACATCTATTCACATAGTCTATACTCGTACCACGATATTTTTTTTTGAATACTTTGGGTGAAGTACGAGCATCACATATTTTGTGCTCCTACCCTCCATACATTGTACCACCCCACAGACATCAATACTTCCAGAGGATCAACTTGTTCACTCCATTAGTCCCAAATATCCTTTTTTTTTTTTAATTTTAATACATATCTCCACTATGTATCTCTTTGTGACTATGATCTACTATCACATGGATCCACTGTCTATTTCTCATGTCCACATAAATTATTCATACTTTCATATGTACTATGGATCCATAGTGTACTTGACTTGGTGTACATGCTTACATCACTCTTGAGCATGGGTATGCCCAACTTGGGAAGAGAATACTCTTACTTGATTTTGGTTGATGGTTTCTGTTTTTGGATCATTTTTTCAAGAACCTTCATGAGTTCACTTCGTTGCATCCCCACCTCTTATACTTATAATGTGTTTCAGCCATCATTTTACCTTTCTGACCTCACACATTAGGGGGCATATTTTATAGCACAAATTGCCACACCTATGCATTTGTGACTTGGCCTTACCCTTTTATTAGCTTGCTAATTCAAATACCAAGATTTCCTCATCAATTCATCTAAAAAAAATGAAATTTATTGATATCCGCAGATTTCCTTTATGAAACATGTGGACATTCATTCCTTGCAAGCTTTCAACCCACGGATGCCTTAAAAAATCATGAAAAATAAAATAATTCCATAATTTCGGGTTGGTTTTTTGGTTGGGATCGTTTCCCAATGTCCCTAAGCCCATATTGTTGGATCATGTTGTCATTGATGTCAAATGATTGATGTCAAAGGGTTGATGTCAAAGGATTGAGTGATTGATTGATTGATGATTAATGTCAAAGGATTGATGTCATAGCATACTGACGTAATATGTATTATCCTTGATGTGAATGGAACGATGTCAAGTGGAATCATAATGATATGATGGCATGCATAAATGGATCAATGAGTTGTCATTGATATATGATGCATAGATAAAGATGTATCAATGAGTTGTCATTGATATGTGATGAATAGATAAATATGGATCGATGTGTTTTCATTGACATATGATGCATAGTTGGATTTATGTAAATATGACTCATTATTGTCTTATCATGGTTGATAAGGAGTACAAATGGATGAACTCCAAAGTGGTCCCCTTATGGTGAAATCCCTCACGAGAAGACGCTTTGCAATTGAGTTATCTTAGAAGTATGGTTAGAGAACCCATGCTTAATTATGGAATATTTAGATGAAGATCAACGAATTTGTTAGTGAAACTATCCTATATGGATAGTGCTTTTCATGGAATTTTTGGGTGGTATGTGGAATGTCAAACAACTCCTCACGATTTGAGAGTTATATCCTTATGAAGTTGGAAGACCCTCATATTTTGGCTTGAAGCCCCAAAAGGTCAAAGAAGTCAAAGTGCTTGCAAAGAAGGAGGAATATTTAAATAATAAAGTGAAGTGACAAAATCAAAGAGGATTATTTAAATAATAAAGTAAAGTGACAAAGTCAAGGAAGATTATTTAAATAATATAGTAAATGGAGAACTTTCTAATTATGGAAAGTGGTTAACCCTAAAAAGAGGAAAATGGGTTAAGTAGTCAAGTGGCTATGTGGGAAAAGTGACCTAGAAGATGCTTCTAAGGAAGATATTTGGAAAGTATAAATAAGAGGCAAGGGTCTCTTGCGATCATAATCTCTTGAGCATATATTGAAGATCTATTCTGAGAGAGGGAGTGGTTGGAGGATCTCATGGATGCATCAAATTTTCTGTAAATTTGAGATCTTGACAACGAAAGTTTTAAAAGTTCATCAACCCTAGTTTCTGAAGGAGTACGCGAGAAACATTGGGGCAAAGAGAATACATACATGGGATGAAGTGAGCTAGAGTGCATACACATGCAGGCTGAAGGAATACAGAGCGCGTACAGTTGATGAAGTCATGACGATTTGACTGTGAGTTGGTGCCAAGTTCTTGATGGATGAAGAAAGTTTCAGATCTTCATTTTATGGGCTTAGATATGCCATAGAAACTATGGCATGGTTACATAGTTTTCTTGATGGATACTCTTGCATAATGTGTGGTGAATTCTTGAAGTATTATTCGTATGGATGTTGTGGTTTGATGTCTTGATTGATTGATAGAGTGAGGAGCACTCTTATGTTTCAAAACTGATATGATTTCCATAGTATACTTTCTTCTTATACATGATTAAGTAGCATTCATATTGTATGATTGAGGAGCATGAGTAAGTTGTGGGAGAGCATGGATGTGTTGTGATTGGTTCTAGTTCAGATCATACAATGAATGATAGAAGTAGATGTGACTGAGGACTGCAGAGGACCTGATTTTTTCATGAAGAGAAAACCCTAAGTACTTAGAAGGTATACAGAGGATGTAATACAAACATATTGCATACATACGCGAGATGTACTACTAGTAGGGTGTGTACATACGCGTGTTGCACTATTGACAGGTTGCATACCTATTGAAAGATTGGTATCTTTTGAGGATTGATGCCTCTTCTCGGTTGGGGTTGAGTTGTGTAAGACGAGTCTTGCATTATAGAGTTGTTTCTCTTGTGGAGTTGTAACTCTATTCAGTCGTTGTTGATAACCAAAGGATTATAGTCCATAATAAAAATAAAATTGTACATACATCTTGTGTTCTTTGTGTTCCTTGTGATGATGAGTTATTGATGATATATGTTCCTAGTATATGTTGTTGATGTATGTTCACATCTAATTGGTTATAAATGACAGCAATAAGTAATGAGTAAGTGGTGATTTCTAACTAACAAGTTTTGTGAAAGGGAAGTTTTGAAAAAGATCCCCACACTCATTCACCCCCCCCCCCTCTAAGTGTGGTCGGTGTGTCCAACACATACTAAATGGATTTCAAACTCCCCAACCTCTTTGGGATGGTATAAAAGAACCATTGAGGGTAAATATGAAAGAACGGTTTGATGGTGCAAGGTTATGTTGTTGATATTTAACAATATTCTCTAATCCTTTCATGCTCTAAGCAGTATCCGTTGACCTAGAAAATCCTTTTCTAGTGTTACTTCCTCTCCTATATAGCCATAAGGTGTGATCCTATACTTATTGGGTTATGTGAGGAAGATCCTATTTGTTTATTTAATGCGCGAAGGATTTATGGAGGAACTCGGGTGGTTTGCTCTGAGGCAGTGTTCGAAGTCGAAACAAGTTGTAACCAACTTTCATATATTGTCAATAATATAAGATATATCTTTCCCTCTTTTCTTGTGTTCATTGAAATGTTATATGTTTTTGTTTTTCATATATTCTTTGATTTATACACTTGATATATGCTTCTCAATCCTACAACTCCCTTGTTGCAGTGTTATCTTTGTTTCTTATTGCAGGTTGGATCCGACAGAGACCAAGAGATATTCAAGAAACTAGATCAATGATCGACATCAAACAAATGGTTTAAGGTGCAAGTCTTCTCCTTATCCCGTCCCTTCTCTCTCCTAGTGAAAAAGTAGTTATTTCTTGTTTGCGTGCTTTCTTGTGAGGGTAGATTTCAATCTTTTCATTTCAGTCTTGCTCCGTTGTGATTTGACCCAAGGTCATGGGGGGAAATCCCCTTAATCGAACATGTATGGTTGTCCCGAGTCTGAAGGTACAATGGTAGTAGAGAATCTAAGTTGCAAATTCTTTAAGACACATTGCATCTGGCGCATTTACTAAAACATCGTTTCCACTCGTAACTTACTTATAGAATACAACGAGCCATAAATAGAACCATTAAAAAGATCATAGAAAAGTGTGACATTTAATTCACAGAAGTGGTAAATAAATTTCATTTTTTTACAAATCAAATAAAATCAAAGTGTCATAGATTATTGGTTTATTGTGAAAATTATGTGGCTTGTTAGAGTGGTTGGCATGGAACCATTGGAAATTCCAAATTGCAATAGTGGAAACCATGTGAGGATCAGTCATAAATTGTGCACACGAGGATTGAAAATAAAAGTAGTGAAGTTTTGGTTGTATGAGTTATATACATGTGTAGAGTGTGAACATGCAGAATATATAAGTGCACAAAGTTCAAGGATATCACAAAGTAAAATGACTTCGCACAATGTGAAAAGTGGGTAAGTAAAGAGGTTTTTGACTAACAATTTTTTGAAGAATAGTGCATTGGAAGAATAATTTTATACAAGAATTGCATTGGGGTTATTGCAAAGAAAGAGACAGTACATGTGCGACTATCATGAAAGGTTCCTTATTCTAATCGCAACACTTCTGCAAATGTTAGATAAAAACATTTCCACGGTGCATTGGCAATGAATAGTCTTTGCAAAAAGATAATTCATATAATAAAGAACAATAACATTATTTTTTATGCAAAGAATACAATCATAAGAATAAATTAAAAACAAGTAAGAACATTTAGCACTAAACTCTGTAAAAATAAGAAAAAAAAGTAAAGTGTGCAATGTGGAGTAAAAATTAGTAAATAAGTTATGGTTGTGTTGAGTGCAGATATACAATGGTAGCAAAGATACCAAGGTGCAATTTATTTAATAAAAAATGCATTTGGAGTATTTACTAAAATGTCATTTCTACATGTAAGTTACTTACAGAATACAGCGACCCATAAATAGAAACCATTAAGAAGGTCATAGAAAAGTACGCCATTTACTTCACACAAGTGGTAAATAACTTGTGGTTTTTGGCAAATAAGCACAAATCAGGGTGCCATAAATGAATGGGTTATCGTGAAAATTATGTGGCTTGTTAGAATTTTTGGTGCGGAACCATTGGAAATGCCAAATTATGGAAGTGGAAGCTACACGAGCATCAGTGATGAATTGTGGGAACAAGGTAGAAAATAAAAGTAGTGAGGTCCTGGTTGTGCGAGAGATATAGATGTGCTTAATTCATGCAATGTGAAAAGTGGGTAAATAAAAAGGATTGTGACTAATAATTTTTTGAAGAATAGTGCATTGTTAGAATAATTTTATACAAGAATTGCATTGGTCCTGTTGCACAACAAGAGCCAATACATGTGTGACTAGCATGAAAGGTTCCTTCTTCTAGTTGCAACTCTTCTACAAATGTTAGATAAAATTATTTCCACAGTGCACTAGAAATGAATAGTCTTTTCAAAAAGATAATACATATAATAAAGAAGAATATCATTCTTTTTTATGCAAAAAAGACAATTATAAGAATAAAGTAAAAACAAGTAAGAACATTTAGCATAAAACTTTGTAAAAATAAGCGAAAAAGCAAAGTGTTCAATGTGGAGTAAAACTTAGTAAATAAGTGAAATGTTTAATGGGGAGGTTATCATATGTGGGAAGAAATGAAAAGTGCTTGCAGTAAATCCAATTAGCATAAATCTTTGTTAAATTAAACAAAAAAGGTAAAGTGTTTAATGTGGAGTAAAACTTAGTAAATAAGTGAAGTGTCCAATGGGGAGGTTAGCATATGCGGGAAACAATGTAAATAAGTGAAGTTTTCAATGGGAACATTAGCATAAGTGGGAAGAAATGTAATTTCCATGTTATCCAAGTCATTTATGGCAGGATCATTTGCTTCTATTCCACCACTAATTCTCGATACTTAGTTGAATTTGTTTTAAGTAACAATCTTTATTATATAAAATAAGTATATAAAGTGAACAAAATGCTTTTATGCATACGTCTAACTTCAAAAATTATTGTTCACTTGAATTTATTTGAAGTAACAAAGTTTATTATAAAAAAAAAGTATACAAAGTAAACAAAATGTTATTATGCATATTGTTCGCGTTCGAATCATTGCCGGGTGAGAAAAAATAGGAACGCTGGCATGCCCTGTTGGGCTTGGCAGGGCAGAACAGGATGTTGTTGAACAAAAGGGTTAACAGAAACAGAAACAAACTATAATCTAACTATGAACTGAAAGCAAATAATACTACAACAATAAACAAAGAACATTAAACATCAGACAAAGGTGTCATCAATGGTTTCAGGAAGG
>SNQJ01S0018934.1:4819-15011 GCA_010110895.2 Picea sitchensis
AGGAAGATCCTTCTAGAAGCGGAAGCTTCTATTAGGTCTTCTTACATCTGCCTTATTCTATTTTATTGAAAGGCCTTATTAATATTGACCTTTATTACATCTGAATATATTAATCTACCTATGTGCGGGTTAGGACCCTAACAAAGGAAGGAAAGGAGTTAGAGCCTCCTTCCAATTGGAGATGGAGAATCTAGGGAGTTGTAGCTTCCTTTAGATTGGAGCCTTTAAACTAGGTGGTTGAATCCTCCTTCCAGTTGGAGCTGGAGAATCGTGGAAGTTGTAGCTTTCTATGATTGTAATCTTGTTATTATATGAGAAAAAACATTAAGTGGATTTCCATCTAAATTTGTTGTGCAGTATGTACTTCTTATTTTTCTCTTTATTGTATATTGGAATGCATTTATTTGATTGAAAAGTTAAAGATTAAAATGTTCTAAATAGTACTTGATATTGATTCACCCCCCCCTCTCAGTATCAACATCTCCCTCATTTTCCAAGAGTCTCGAGTTGTCATCATATGTGTTTCCAACTACTTATGGTTATTATTGGGTCCATCAACCGATGTTAGAGGCCTCAATGACAGATGTCTTGCTTGCTTATTTTTTGGGAGCCATATCTTAAACTGCAAGGAAAAGGTGATATTAGTGCAAATATTAAAATCACGACTAATGTGAAATTTAGTCTAACTAAGCATCTTGAAATACCATAGGACTCACTTGAGTTGATACTTGGTGGGAGATCATCATCCGAAGATGATAAAATGATAGTAGGCATGGCTAGCAGTCTAGTGAAAATTGGAGGAGAAAAGGTCTTAAAAAATGCTTTGAAGTTGAAATTCGGACAAGTTAATGTCAACTTCTTTGATGAAAATCGGAAAAGTTAATGACAAGTTCTTTGATGACTATTGGCCTAGTTCATGTTAAGATATTCGATAAGCGATGGCTTAAAGAGAATCGACGCGGTTGAGCTTAATTCCTCCTATCGTATTAGAGGAGTTTATGTGAAATCCTTCGATCGTGTCGGAGGAGTTAAGGATAAATGTTCTGATAAGCTTATGAACACCGGAGAAGTTGGAGTCAACTTCCCTGCAGTTGATCGGAGAGGTTGATGCTAATTTTTCTTATGAGTTTGTGCTAAGTCTCATCCAAGCTTGAACTTCAAGACTTTTTTTTAGGGAAATCGATCTTGTAGGTATCCTTTTAATCCAAGTTGAAGTCATCGATGTTCTATGGCAAGGCACTAGATTCATGAAATTTGGTTTAGGGCCAGGGGTGGAAGCAATAGGTTCGGCTTAGAAGAATCTAAGATAACACCAAAGGTTTAGAAATGTAATAATGCTCCTCAACGAGCAGGGTTATAATGGAGGAAAAAATGAAGAGAGTTACTACGACGGTCTTGGGAAGATCTAAAGGTAGAAAATAAACAAAAAAAATTAACCCTAGGACGAAAAAACCCTAGCCCTAGGAAGAAGAAAACAAAGGGGAATTGAGGGCTTACCTGTAACTCACAGACACGTGGACGATCATGATCGATTGAGAATGAGTAGGTTAGGGCTTGAGGTTCTTTCATTTGGAAATTGTCTTTTGCTCCTCGGCACTTAAATGAAGTAATCAAGAATGGAGGAGAAAAATAGTATTTATAAGTTATGCGGTAGAGACAATAAATGCAGGTAGTTGGTATTTTTAAATTGGTGAATTTGGAGATAAGTCTTCTAATTCACATAGGAGGACTTCATGGGAAGTCATTCGATGTGTATCATAATGATTTCCATTAAAACATCGTAGTTTATTGAAGCAGATGAGAATAACTCCTCCAATGTATTGGAGGACTTAGTACTAACCCCTTTGATACATCAGAGGAGTTGTTATTAACTTTTGCAATGAAAACCTTTGTGATCGCGAGGGCCCTTTTTCCATCGATGGAGTTGGAGGAAACTCCTCTGAAATTCATCGGAGGAGTTAATGTATTTTTAATTAAGTTTCCCCAAAACAATAAAAACTTAGCTTGAAATTTAATAGGTGTTCCAAATTGAAATCAATGACTTGGTTGAAAAAGGAAGCTTGATGAACAAGCTTTAGAGCGAGATGAATAAACCATTGGAGGAGTTTTTCAAAGTCGAAAAATACAAGGTGCCCCATTTTCTTGAGAGGATTTTGAAAACAGATTACAAGAAAATGGAAGGTTTTAGTGCCTGGCACAACAAGTTGTTACCAAAAAGTTGATCAATTCTAATTAGTATGTATTGCTTTTCTTAAGAGAGAATCATCCAGGGGAGGAATTGGTAAGAGTAAGGGCATCCTTGGAGGGATGCATCAAAGAGTAGAAACAAAAGTTGGATTTTTTACAATCGTATAGAGGAGTGTTCCAATATCCTAAATGGTTTCCACGTAAGAGGGAACTGGAGCACGAGATATAATTGTTGCATGTCTCCCCATTACCAAATATTGGGTTGTATAGACAATTTTTTTGGAAGCAGACAAAGTGAAGAAACAATTGCAACAATTGTTGGAGTAGGTAATAATTCAACCAATTACTTCACCTTGTGAGTCACCTATCATCATGGTACCCAAGAAGGATGAGACTTGGTGAAAGTGTATCAACTACAAAGCGTTGAACAAGATCACACACAAAAACTAGCACCCTCTGCCTAGGATTGATGATTTGTTAGACGAATTGTAGCATGCCAAGTACTTCACCAAGTTGGATTTCAAATCAAGATACCACCTAATATGTGTTAAAAAATAAGACACCTAGAAGACCGCCATTAAGACAAGGAAAGGTCTATTTGAATGATTGGTAAATGCCTTTTGGTTTATGTAATGCACTAGTTACAATTATGTGATTGGTGAATAATGTATTGTGTCCCTATTTAGATTCATTTGTATAGTGTATTTGGATGACATATTGGTTTATATCTCTACCTAGGAGGAACACATATCACATCTCATGCAGGGGTTAGAGATTCTAAAAAACTATCAAATGTTGCCTAACCTCAAGAAATGTGAGTTTGCTCAACAGTCGTTGGTGTATTTGGGATACGTGATTGGTGGATGGGAACTCGATATAGTTTCCACAAAGATGGATGTCATCATCAAATGGTTAGTTCCTAATAATGTTATCGAAGTTAGGATTTTTATTGGGGCATCATAGAACCTACAGAAGTTCATAGCATCATTTTTAGTGATAGTTGCACCACTCTGTGCCATAAAAACTAGTGGTAAGATTTTCCAATAGGGAAAGAATCAACAAACAAAAAATTGATGAGTTGAAATGAAAGATTAGTCAAGCACCAATCCTTGCATTTCCTATCTTTCAGAATCCCTTCAAATTGGAGATAGATGCAAGTGGATATGCTATGGGTACAATATTGATGTAGGGATGTAAGATGGTATGCTATCATTCTGAGATGATTCATTGGGGAGTCTTGAACTACCCTATATATGATAAGGATCTCTATGCCACGGTTCAAGTTTTTAAGAAGTGGAAGCATTATCTTATGGGAAAGGAAACCATCATCCACATTGATCACCAACCATTAATATTATTTGCAGGGATAGAGTAAACTTCAATAAGCTAGACATTACAAGTGGATGAGGTTTTTACAGTATTTTCGTCTAGTCATCAAATATAATAAGGGAAACACTAATAAGTTGGAAAACATGATTTCAAGGCCACCCACATCCAAGATTACAACTTTGGGAATTCTTATGCAAATGGATCCTTTTACCATGTTGCTTACAAAGATTCACACATAGAAGATGAGGACTTTAAATAAGTGTTTCAAAAGAAACAGTGCCAAATTTGTGTAGAAGAAGGTGACGATAAGGATGACTACCATATCCATAATGGGTTACTCTACAAGTTATACAATCTTTGTGTTCCTAAAGGTGAAATATTGCAACTTATCATAGAGGCTCTGACCTCCAAGTTTGTAGGACATTTTGATGTTGGGAAAACAGTTGCCAACTTACAAAGGTATGTATATTGGCATAGAATGCAAGATGTAGATCAATATATTAGAGGATGCATGATTTGTTGTACCAACAAGCCTAGTAATAGAAAGAAAGGATTATACCATCCCTTACCTATACCCACTCGACCCTGGGAAAGTATTTCCATGGATTTTGTTTGTTTTTTTCCGACAACCAAGAAAGGACATGACTATATATTTGTGGTAATTGATAGGTTTGGAAAGATGTGCATTCTTATGCCTTGTAAAAAGACCATCAATGGAAAAGAAGTAGCATACATGTTATTTGAACGGGCCTGGGTGCACTTTGGGATACGAATGAGCATCATCTTAGATAGGAATACCAAATTTCTTAGTACTTTTTGGACTACGCTTTGGGAGAAGATGGACARCAAGTTGAAGATATCTACAACATTCCATCCATGGAAAGATGGGTAGACATAAGTCATCAATAAGACTTTGGTTCAACTTTTGAGGGGTTATTATCAAAAGCATCCAAAGACTTGGGATGAAAAATTGATCTATATTCAACACTCTTATAATAGAGCAGCCCATACTTCTACCAATTAGTTCCCTTTTGAAACTTGCTTTGGGTATTTGCTTCCTTCATCTTTGGATATTTTTTATGCACTACAAGGAGGAGTGAGACAATACATCACAGGAGAAGCGTTGAAAGTGGATAATTTTTTTGAAAATATTTGGCAGATCCATTTGCAAGTATAGGATGCATTGAATAAATCACAAGAAAAGCACAAGGTTCAACATGGTCAACATAGAAATGAGAAATCATTCAAAGTGAGAGACAGAGTTCGGTGATAGCTAAACAAGAAAAGACTATAGGGTCCTTGTAATAATATTAAGGCTATGTGGTATGGTCCTTTTGAAGTATTGGAGAAGGTGTGTGATAACACCTACAAACTCAGTCTACTCCCATACATGAGCATTTACTCAGTATTGAATGTGGAAAATATGAAACTCTATGAGCCTTCCACATTAGATTAGGAAATAGAGGTGTAGGTCCTACCTACCATAGAGGACTTAGCACCAAAATCTCGACAAAGTTGGCAGAAGATATATTTTTGAAAAAGAAGTCCAGGATTACTAAACAAGAGTAGCATGACCTTTGGCAGATCGGGTTGAAAGGACAACTTCTAGGCAAAGAAAAATGGTACTCTAGGGAGAAGGTAGAATAAAAATCTATTCACCTCATTTAGTAAAATATTTTGGGGAAACAAATCCTCCCGGAATGGGGAGGTATGATCCGCATTGGATCATCATATAATTTTTCATCTATATTGTTACTTTTTTGGTGGAAAAATTGGAGGAATTGGCTTGCAGGGTCCATTTTAGTGGTAGGTCCCAGTTTGAATATTTGGGGTCCATAACCTTCTAGATCCATTTTGAGGCATCAAATGACTTTTTTGGGGGTAAAAAAATTGCAAGAATAGCTTCCATCCCATTGGTGATTTTCTACACATTGAAACCTTTCCAATAGTGTGAAATTCACCTCAATCGGAGCTCATATGAGGAAGTTATGTCTCCCACAAATTGACCTACCTTATTGACCACCATGGTATCTTGTGAATGTCACATCAACCCCTATTATTCACACATGTGAGGCTAGCCACATGTGGACCTTCAAGAATATTCTAGAAGGTCCAAAACCTAACACTAATTTAGGGTTGAGACATGCAAAAACCCTAACCATAGACAACTATCAATCTGCTAGGAAGAGAAGGGGTTCCATTATTTGGCATTGTACTTGTTCCATAGTTGAGAAAAGCATCTAGGAGTGGGATTTGAGAGCATAACAGAGGAGGAAGAATATTTTGTTGCAACTATTCAAGATACAATGTCAAAGGAAACTCCATAGTGAGTGCCTCTTTCTTTGTATTTGCATTTTCATAACTAAAGAAAAGAGAGCATAGCATATGCCTCACCTTTGAGCTCAGTTTTCTCCCATTTTGGGTTTCCCAGAATACATCTTGCATTCATTTGTGTGGATGGTGTGTTCATTTGTTTGTTCTTTTTTTTTCGTATTTTGATTATTTTCATAAATTTGAGCAAGAATGTAGTGCTAACAAAACTGAGATCTCGGGAAATAAAACCAACATAATAAAATATTTTAGTATAATACAAGATCTATTGTAACAAACTCTTCTAGTGGAATATCCACAACAATTTACAGATCAAGAGGACCAATGGAAAATGAAAAAGTTTCAACTGTGGTGAACAATTGATCTTGGCTATGCCTAATTAGATCAATGACACACATTGTATCAAGAGAGGCATGTCCTTCAAGGGATGGAAAGAACAATAGTGACATGAGTTCCGCCCAAATGAATCAAAGGTGAATATTTATTTTGAAGCATGGAAACAAATCATGTAAATGACAAAGAAGAACTTATGCAAGATCGCAACACTCAATAGTTCAAAAATCTATTGAATCTCTATAGTTGCACCTTGTTTAGCTACTTATAAATAGGATGAGAACAAAAAAAAGGATTTTGTTGTTTCACTTTCAAAAAAATTATTTATAAAAATTTAATGAGGAGAAGCCATCTTTGGCCAAACTATTTTAGAGAAAGACTTTGATTATGATAGTGCAAGTGTGTGGAATTTCTTCCATTGCCTTGTTGAGTGTTGTCCTTTGTAGTAAGAATGTTTCGTTACAGTGCAAATTTTTTCCTGTGTAATAAATGCATTCTTATTTCCTTTTCTCTCTAAATGTTTGTCTAAAACTATGAACAAGGAGTTGTAATTAGTTATTTAATCGCAAACTTCTCTTGATTTGATATTTGGTTACTTGTATTTATTCTTTTTTTATTTTGTTCAATGACTCTTTGATTGGATCATTATATAATTTTTCATCTATCTTGGTACTTTCTGGGTGGAAAAATTGGAGGAATTGGCTTGCAAGGCACATTTTAGTGGTAGGTCCTAGTTTGAAGATTTGGGGTCCAAAACCTTCTACAACTAGTTTGAGGCATCAAATGACACTTTTTGGGGTAAAAAATGTGCATGCATAGCTTGCATACCCTAGGCATTGTTCTACACAATGAGATATTTTCAACAATGTGAAATCACCTCAATCAGAGCTCGTATAAAGAAGTCATGCCTCTCACAAATTGACCTACCTTGTTGACCACCATGGTACCGAGTGGATGCCAAATCAACCTTATTACTCACAAATGTGGGGTTAACCACATGTGGACTTTCAAAATATTCTAGATGGTCCAAAACCTAACACTAATTTACGGTTGAGACATGTAAAAACCCTAACCCTAGACGGTTATCAAGTTGTGTTAAATAATGGGTTGTTAGGAGGAGAAAGGGCTCCATTATTTAGCATTGTACTTGTTCCATAGTTGAGAAAAGCATCTAGGAGTGGGATTTGATAGCATAACAGAGGAAGAAGATTTTGTTGCAGCCATTCAAGCCACAATGTGAAAGGAAACTCCATAGTGAGTGCCTCTTTCTTTGTATTTGCATTTTCATAACTAAAGAAAATAGAACAAAGCATATAGGCCTCACCTTTGAGATGGGGTTTCTCCCATTTTAGGTTTCCTTGGATACATCTTGCATTCATTTGTGCGGATGGTGTGTTCATTTGCTTGTTCTTTGTTTTTCATATGTAGGTTGTTTTCATAATTTTGAGCAATAAGCTAGTGCTAACAAAACTGAGATCTCAGGAAATAAACCTACATAATAAAATATTTCAGTATAATACAAGATATATTGGAACAAATTGTTCTAGTGTAATATCCACGACGATTTATAGATCAAACGTATCGTTGGGAAATGAAAACGTTTCAACTATGGTGAACAATTGATCTTGACTTTTCCATATTAGATCAACAACACACATTATATCACGAGAGACATGTCCTTCAAGGGATGTAAAGAACAAGAGTTCCACGAGTTGTTGATCTTAGCTCCACCCAAATGAATCAAAGGTGAATATTTCTTTTGAAGCATGGAAACATTACATCAATAATCATGTAAATGAAAAAGGAGTTATATAGGATCCCAACAGTCCAAGTAATTCAAAAATCTGTTGAATCTCTATAATTGAATTTGGTTTAACTACTTAAAAATAGGATGAAAACCAAAAAAAAGGGCTTTTGTTGTTTCACTTTCAAAAAAAATATTTGTAAAACTTTAATGAGGAGAAGACATCTTCGGCCAAACTATTTTGGAGAAAGACTTTGATTTTGATATTGCAAGTCTGTGGAATTTCTTCCATTGCCTTGTTGAGCATAGTCCTTTGTAGTAAGAATGTTTTTTTACAATGCAAATGATTTTCATGTGTAATAAATACATTCTTATTTCCTTTTCTCTCTAAATGTTTGTCTAAAACTATGAACATGGTGCTCTAATTAGTTATTTAATCACAAACTTCTCTTGATTTTATATTTGTTTGCTTATATTTATGCTTTTATTTTGTTCAATGACTCTTTGTTGGAAATAATAGCAGGAGTATATCTGATATTGTGATAATTATTTTAGTTACTTGCTCATAAGTAGGAAATCTATAATAGATTTGAACTCGACATGTGGAGTAGAACCACAATTGTATTTGTATTTAGCATTGTATGATTTAAAATAATTTCTAAAATCCAATAACAATTGGTAGGCTAGAATCGAGATGGGTTCCCTATTTCAAATAGTATAAAGCTTATGGGGTGGTAGGTGCAGGTGGGATTCTCCTTGATCATGGAGGAAATGCAATGTTTCATTATGCTTGGGTCCTAGGGACCACGACAAATAATATTGTAGAAGCTTAAGCTCTTTATGAAGGGTTAAAATTGGCCAAAGAGCACAACATCTCCCAGCTCTTAGTTTTTGGTGAATCATTGCTAATTGTCGGGGCAATTCGCAAAATAAGCTACATGGAGAACAACCTCCTGAGTGGTATCCTACACCAAATTACATCTCTAATTGGGAATTTTGAAGAAATTAACCTCTTCCATATTAAAAGAGGCCTAAACCCCCTTTTTGATCAATGGGCTAAGGAGGGTTCTAGGATGGCACAAGGGGAAATCAATGTAAATGGAGAAAGGGGGTTTTCCCCATCCCCTAACCCCTCCCTCATGACATGACGTGACCCCATGCATCCTCCCACCAGGTGCACATTCCTCATACAACAGGTTGCCTTCAAATGTGTGAAGTGTTATGGAGAGTGTGTGAATTTAATGGAGTGTGTGAGATTTCACTCCGGTTAGTGCTCCAATTTATTTAAGTGGCTCACAGGGCCGAGGTATGGCACATATGTCTGTATTCTTGAAAGTGTATGCTCCTAGTTTGAAAGGGCTCATCCTAAGCGGGGTTCAATGCATATATGATTCTAGGGAGAGAAGACAATCCAGTCAGTGCTCCTTACTGCCATTCGTTGCTCTGTGGGCTAGGAATTTGGGGCTTCTGGTTGGGGTCGCCTCTTGTTCCCCCATTGGCATCTCCAGTAGTTTAACATGTCCATTCTCATTTTTTATTTAATGCCTAATAATTGTGGTGTTGTTCTATTAATTCTCTACATACATTGTTGTCGTTGCATTGTCTTCACTTTCAGCTAGAGTAGTTTCAAGGCTTGGCCACATGGAATCCCTATGGATCCCTTTATCAGTGACCTCAAGAAAATCCTTAGACATCAAGAAGAGTTTGTCCAGGCCAACAACTCAACCTTGTAGTAGCTTATGGCCAAATTCAGAGAATTCGAGGAAATGATGGTTGGACTCTCTCACAGAATGGAAGAAAAATTTGGTGAATTATAGGTTGCTCTCTCTGCCTTGTCTCACCAAATGGATGAAATGGAAGCTTCCTTCCACCAGCTTAGAGCCCCGACCCTCCTTCAACATTCATTCTCAGACTCAGTGAACCCCGACAGACCCTACCATCTTGATGCAACTACTAACTACTAATAATAACTCAGGAAATTCAAACCACGATACTCCTCCAGTAGATATAGAAGATGGGCCTCTACAACTCTCATGAGCCTCAGATATTCAAGACTCTGCCTCAAATATGTAGTTAATGTTTTTTTAAATCTGGTGGTGCTTTGGGAAATTTTGTAAAGATATTATTAGTCTAGAAAATCATTGGAATGGCCCAGCAAGGATATTAAAATTTGTTGTTTTGTTTCTATTTTTGTTCTAATTATTCAAACTCTTCGGTTATATGCCCTATTATGTATATTTTTTGACGTTGTTCACTCTAGCGTATGCC